>JAUZND010033782.1:0-22389 GCA_034780555.1 Coelogynopora nodosa
TTACCCAATTTCCGAGTTTTTTTATTAACTTGAAATTAATCAATGTTCATATCAATTAATACAGTAATTAAATTCATATACAAATAGCTAAGAATGCAGACAACACAAATATCGCAAAATTAATGTATCTGTGTTTGTAGTAATTACGTTATAAGTAAAAACAGAATGCCTTAAAAGAAATAAAACCATGTCCCCTGGCTAGTCTTAAAAAACCACGTGGTTGAGTCGAAAGTCAGTAATACGTCATCCGAGTTATATTTAGAAAAAACCTCGACTTGCTTCGATCTTGTCAAAAAACTTCAGTCATAGTTTTTTCCCTTGGGTTGAGTCGAAACTTGCTTCGATCTACTGGCTGATAGCCCATCACCAGGGGTCAATTGTTTCACATATATCTCCTTTTTTATGATGGTATATTTTTTCTATACTAGGAATATAGGTATTATATTTTTTATATGGTGTATTTTAATCTCAATATGTCTAAATATTTAATAAAATCTGCTTAGTAAAGAAATCAAGAGTAAAAATAAATGCCCTTTTCAGAATATATTACCATTCTGATAATAATGTAAATCATAAATGCACTTTTCAGAAAATATTACTCCTCTGATTATAATGTAAATTATAAATGCCTTTTTCAGTAAATATAACCCCTCTGGCAATAATGTAAATTATAAATGCCCTTTAAAGAAATTATTGCCCATCTGGTTCTTTTCAGAAAATATTACCTTATTTTATTTATACACATTTGTGAAGTTTTAAATCTATATAATTTCCTTCTTTGAGTGAATTTGTTAGATACATTATAAAACTTCCTCTTTGCTTTATTTGTTTAAATTCTATACTGGGATTAATTACAACTTATGCAGCTAAAAGTAATATATTTAAATTCTATAATATTTATATTGGGACTTCTTTTACTAATTTTTATTAATGGTAAACACTTTTTTTGCTAGGTTGTAACCTAGGGCTAGGCCTAGCTTATATTTATATATATATATTGTAAATATATATAGTTGTGGCAATATATATATACTTGCTAATCTAAAGTTTATAAGTTTATATATCTAAAACTATATTTATAATTAAGTATACTATTTCACTATAATTTTATTCTATATATACTCTATAAGTATAAACTAACACCAATCTGATGAACTCTGATTTCACTAAATTATTCTATTCTATAAACTAACTCCGATCTCACGAACTTAAGTTTCACAATATTCTACACTAACTAACTCAAATCTAAAGAACTATATATACATGATCAAAAATATATAACCAAATTAAACATATAAATTATTTACAACAATGTCCATAAGGCATAACATTATATTTAAAATCGATGATACATTTAACATAAGTATAAGACAATCAACAATTATACATTTTAATTGAATTTAATAGCCCTGAGTGTCTTACGAGTTGATAATTCGAAAATATGGAATATATTTTCCTTGAAGATTTAAAAATATTAAAATAACCGCTAGTCATAATTGTTACATTCGCAGACAATAACATTGAAATAACTTAACTAAACAGTAAATAAAAATTGTAAATTATTTACCCTTTCATTACGGGTGACTCTAACAGTTGTGGGTCCTTTAAAAAGTTACTACGTGCAGCGGGTTACCCACCTGTTGAGTCACGGCTTTATAATGTGATAGATGCAAATCTAAAAATAAACACCATTGAAATTATTCTGATGGGACGAGATACGAGTCGCATGAATCGCACCGAAACATGTGCCGTAGTTCGAAAAAAGCAAAAATTTGCCATGCATCCAAACAAGCCGCAGTTCAAAACTGCCAATACCTTCTAAACAATTTCTGCCATGCTTCGAAGATACCTTGCACCGAAATTTCAAAAGACCACAAAACATTATATTAGTTAAAATAAAACAGTTTCTGGATTTGCACTGAAACTGCAATAGTTATAAAACATACATTTAAATCACACTGAAACTGCCATGCTTCGTAAAGTATTGCTTTGGAATTGAACTGTACTTCAAAAATGTTTAATTGTATATATATATATATACTCACTATATTATAGCTAGCTAGAGATCCTTAATTCAACCAATCAAATTTAGAAAATTATTTTATTTAGGTGATTCAATTTGCAGAGGTGCATTGATGTGCACATATGCAGTAATACAACAGTGATAAATATAGTGGTGTATTGATTGTGATTGGTTAATCAATAATAACTTGTTATTGATCGTTGCGGTAATAAAATTAATTGTGTACTATATAAAATTCCGTATATATACGGAGAGAAGTTCATAAACATTTTTAACCTTAGAAATTGTTAAAACTGCGGAAAAACAAATGCTTATTAATTTTTTTGTCTTATTTTTAGGTCGATCCTCTCAAATAACCTTTTCAACTAGCTAATAATATATGCTCCCTCTCCCGCCTATGGTGCTCGGCCCTCTTCTATATATATGGGAATTAAATGTATATTATAATGTGTTATACCCAGTAAACAATGGTACGTCGCAGGTATAATTAACGTACCAATTGGTACCAAGGTGGCAAGTTCGTCCCGTACCAATGGTACGTACCTGCGACGTACCTAGTACGTAGGTCTACACATAATTTTTAATATTTATATATTTTATAACTATATATTATTATATAAAAAATTTATAATATATTTATTTTAAACACATATCTTGATAATATATCATATACATTATTAATTTAGAATATTTTTTAATAATTAACTATATAAAATTATTATTTACGACGATCATTTGTACTGTAATATAATAAATCCCTATTATAATTAATAAATATTATTATAATTATATCTATGAAAATGTAACATGTTTAACACAATTTTGTATAATAATAATAATATAATATATATGTATAATAATATATTATAAATAAATCTAAATATATCCGTACCAGTGGTACCGATTGGTATACCGTCCCAGTGGTCGGTACCTATGGTAGGTACTCGCGGCCGCCATTTGGTACCGTCGCAGGTACGTACATTGTTTACAGGGTATACCAAAGATAGTGGATTATGACTATATGATAATATGACTATGTGATAATCCACTATCTTTGGGGTATACTGTTACCGCATACAAATTATAATGATTATAACTATCGACTCATCTGCTTATGAAAAACCGTATTTAAAGCATTCTCGATCAATACAGAAGTTAGGATTTTTTAAACAAGCGGGGCAGAAATTCTCCATGCAAAGGCCTAATAATTTAACATTTTTAAAATCTACGGGCTGGTTGTATTTGTTTATGGGCTGAACCCAGTAAACAATGTACGTACCTGCGACGTCGCAGGTTCGTACCAAAGGCATACCAAATGGCAGCCGCGAGTACGTACCAGGTACGTACCACCGGGACGGTACCAATTGGTACCACTGGGACGGTACCAATTCGTACCGCTGGTACGGATATATTTAGATTCAATTATAATATATTACTTATTATTTGAAAAGCAGTAAGAATATTTTTATTATTTTAAATTAAAATCCGAATTAATTAATATAAAAATCTAAGCAAAAACAATTTTAAATTATAATAAAAATTTAAACGTTTAGTAAATCGAATTAACATTTGGACATTTTTGAAAATATACAATTAAATTAATAATGTATGATATTATCAAGATGTGTATAAAATAAATATATTATAAATTTTTATATAATATTATTATATACATGTATATTATATATTTAAATATATAAATAATAAAAATTATGTGTACGTACTAGGTACATCGCAGGTACGCTCCATTGGTACGGGACGAACTTGCGACATATTGGTACAATTTGGTACGCACCTGCGACGTGCCAATGTTTACTTGGAATGGGTTTTGAGAAGTGGTAAGCAATTATGTATACTGAGACGGTGCCATATACATGTCGGTATTCACCAACAAAATCGATAAAATGTAGTCTTACTCAAAACAGAAAGCATATAGTGTGCATTGTACCAATTTTCAATTGGTTTTATTTACTGTTTATACCATATGACACACAAAATTTTATTGAATTTGGCATTATTTTTTTGTATATGTAACATATGTTTTCTATATTCAATAAAAATAACGTCATATTACAGTAGTCTTTCTAGAATTACTTTATCAACGGTTACGTTCAGTTTATTCCTTTAATTGTTAACATATGTGCATATTTCAATAAATTATTGTAGGTCTATCCATAATATCCCTTTTTGTTAAAAGTTTAAAACGCGGCTTTTTGTTAATTTAAATAATGATTTAACATTTTATAATGGATTTTATTTGCATTTCTTTGCACTTGTTTGGCAACATTTTATGAAAATCATTTGTTTTGCAACTATTTGTGAAAATCATTACATACTCGTATTTAATTAAAACAGCTGTAGTCTCTTTAGGGACGCAACTAGCCGTAAGCACCGAAGCAAGTGCTTCACCTCTGGGCTTCGTCCCTGGCGCCTTTTCTTTAATAATTTGCGCTTTTGACCGCCCCCGGCCATTTTCGGAATGCGCCTTTTCCTAAAAAATTTGCTCTTTTGAGAAAACTACACAGGACATCACCCATATATACTTACATTTCCAGTATAATACGCCTTCAGCGATTGGGGCAAAAGTAGTAATTTGCGCCCTTTTTAAAAATTTGTGATTTATTTTTAAAAGGCTTTTAAGGTTTTAATAAGTAACTACATATAACTCTTTTATAATAAAATAATTCATAATAATATTTCATATGACCATAGAAATAGCTAATTTAGATTATTGTTTTAATATTTATAGTAAACACCGCAATTTTTAACTGTCAATTTGTTAATCTTGTGATTACGGTAAATAAAAATACATTGTAAAACTATATAGTATATTTGCGAAAATTTGATTCTAACCAGACTCAAAATTATTGAGAAAATAAGTCATTAATTGAGATCATTTTTGTTTATTATAATCATAACAAACAATAAGTAATATCAAGAGTGTCGGGATTACATAAATATAACGAACTATAAAGACAAAGTGAATAGTTTATTATATATTATTTGATATAGATACACAAATATACAATTAATAAAATATATAGATATCAAACCTACTAGTAATATGATTTTATCCTAATCCTACTGTACTGACGGGGCTGAGTTATTTTAGGGCTTCAATATAGAAGAATGTTTGCTTATATTATAAGCAGATAAGTGTAGTTTTTTTGGGACTTTTTTCTAAAGAATTCTCTTAGTCTTGGTCTGTAATACTTAGCATGTATTGCCTACAGTGATTCTAAATTTTCCACTATTGATAATACCATATATTTATTAATTAATGTATATAATAATGTAAATATACAAAGTCAAATGTTGATACACACACAATATTAAAAAAAATTATTTAAGTAATATCACTAATTATCAAGACAATATTTTATTAATATAAGAATAATATTTTTAATATAAATTAAGCCTTGAGGAAAATGATATAGGCTGATGTCTGATATTATAATATTTTTATATACCTAATAAAGGAATTTATCTTTTATAATATTAATAAGTCAGGGGCAGCGGAGCGTTGTAAATGTAGGGGGACTGATGCTGGAGACAGTTTCAAGTTTTCCATCTGAGCATGAGAAGCTTGGGGGGCAGAGCTCTGCCCCAGCAGGATCCAATGGGGGTTTAGGAGGGCGAAGTCCCCCCGAAAATTGTATGTTTTTAAAAATATTTTTTAAATTGGCTAAATATTTTATAATCCAGGTTGTGTTGTCATGTTGGGCTGTGTCTGGCAAATGAACACTTGTTGCAGTGGGCCAGCTAAGATTAGAGCATTTTTATAGGCCATTGTAGGCTGGAGAAGTGGACAGAGATTTTCATCTTCCCACTTACAGCATGAATTATGACTAAGAAATTTTGTAAATGTTGACTAAAATTTTATTATTATACATTTGTATGTTAGTGAGAGACATCATCCAGAAACAGTGAAATATACTAACTACTATCTGTGCAGTTGTAATTATACAGAAATTGAAATTTTCTATTATAAAATATATTTCATCATACAGAATTTAGGGGGGGCTGAAAGATATTGCAGGACCCCCCAGCCTAAATTTAGGGGGGGCTGCAACCCCCTCTGCTATCCAGGCCCTGCCGCCTATGTAAGTATAGAACATTTTTATTACTCTAATACTAATTCATTAATTGTATTCATTTATCTAAACTAATTTATTAATATCATAAGATCAAATAAGTAAAAATAAAGTAGGAATTCATCTTAAAAATATATTTTTATTTTTTTTGATTTCTACACTTTAATATATTTTAATCTTTTATATTTATATAATACAAAAGATCACCAATTTTATAGAAAATCTATTAACAGTATAACTTCATGATTAAAAAATAATGTAATAAAATAGTAAAAACTATAGGCGAGGAGACTATAATATCAATTACATATTACTATTTAATATATTTATTAAATAATTGCTGATAAAAATCTGTTCTCACAATACATTCCTAAATATTTGCAAAAAAATGATTAAAGGGTTTTTAAATGATATATAAATAGATGTCAGCTTATATGCATAGTTTTTTCTAAAAATTTATATGATGCCTATTTTGCAGGTTATAAAAATTGTTTTAGTTGATTTACTTCATTACTTTTTATTAAGTATGGTATTTATACATATGTAATTGCATTTTCAGGTCAGAACCAAGATATAGTGCAAGATCTGTGCTTATCTGGAAGAACAATTTTCCATTTTTTATATGTAGGTACATACTAAGATTACAGACAGACATAATCAATAATATATGAAATATTTGTCTATTTATAGACTCTGTTACTTAAATGTACTAAAGTATTAATTTTCTATGAATGTACTAAAGTATACATTTTACATGAATGTACTAAAGTATACATTTTACATGAATGTACTATTGTATAACAGGATTGTAATATATTACAATATACAATGATTACAACACAACATTGATTATTTAATAACTAGTCCTGCATCTATTATTATGCTGTTTTTATTGTAATTATACTAAATATTATAGGCTATATTATACTTTAGTGGTCCTCATATTCATGTCTGATGGGATGGGGTGAAAGATAATTACAGTATAATAAGGACATGTATATATATAATAGCTGACCACTATTTTAGTTATTGAAGTTTGCAACCTCAAAAACCAACATGCCTCTAAAATATACCTAAAATGTATTATTTTTAAATGATAGTAAATGGATACAGTCTATTTAAATCCTTAACATCACCACAAAAACAAAATAAAAAAACAATGTTAGAAATCATATTCTAAACATTTACTTACACAAGATGAAAGTAGACAAATGGGATATAGTCGTCTAGCTGACACATTTAGCATTATCAATTAAATAAAGGAATCATTTGTCTGTCAGAAATCTAAGACAAAGTAGAATTTTCTCTCATGTGGTCAGAGATATACTATCAAAATAATGTTGTGTTGTGGCTTTGACTCTGATTGTACCTCCCAGTGCTGCCACTCCTGCAATTTGTTTATTATGATATTTCTGTGATTTTTTTTTTAAGACTCAATATTCATATTTTGTATGCTATATTTTTGGAACAAAGTAAACAATTGAAATTAATATTGAACTTTGCAATAATATTTATCTGTATAAAAAGTGTTAACTCATTTTTGGCAGAATTCCTTTTAGAAAAGCTCCACAATTTAAAATTGTATATAAGATGTATTTCACCTCACATATAAACTTGCCGAAGAATAAAAATTGTTAGTTTATTTGTAGTTTTCAACAAATTTATTTTCAAGCAATCTATATATAGATCATCCACTGTCATAAATAACTGAGTTTACAAGCACATTGTCTTACACGAGCCATGCATTGGGACGCATGTGTCTACAATTTGAATGATAAGTGGCCAATACCACTTTTTTACTCTGGTGCCTATTCTGTATATGGCCAAATGTTGGTCATACATGTCGACTCCACTCATCCAGAAATTGTAATGAAAAATAAGGTTAGGCTGTGGTAAAAAATGTATTATTATGTCATGACCACATCTTTAATTTTGTGCGATGGGATGAATAATATCACAGTTTGTACCACATGTGACAATGTATTTGTCATTCCACCTTACTAACAAAACCTATTTGGTGTAGTATGGAAGCAGCTGTTATGGGAACAACGATCAAGTCATCACATCTCTTCATCACTCTTGAGAGAGTCTCTGTTTAGTGCAGTTTCAATGATGGTGCCAGTTAGTCAAATTCCATAATCTGTTTGCATCCAAAATAGAGATCACTGAAAACGTTAGCCATCTGCCCGAACCCAGTTTTTATATGACCTATATGTGAGCTATAAAAGCCATAGCAGCATTGTTGTTGATTAGTGGTTGGTTTCTGTGAGGCTTGGGGAACTTTATGTGATTGGAACTCTCAAGCTCGACCCATCTTCCAACAAGGTGGTCACCAGCATTGTCGCTTATGTCTGCATTATCAAAAATGATTTCTAATCTGCCAGGAACATCACAAAGCATATTACCATCTGGATTTACTACATTATCGTCTATCTCTTCATCTGTCATTTACAGGATCAGGTTGCAAAATAATTACATCAGCATGATCAAAATTATATACCTATAGTTCATCTTGAACATCATCTAAATTATCAAATTCCATAATAGGTGTGTTACATTACCAATGTAAATATAGATCTATGGGTTTCTAGAATACCACAATGCAAAATGCATATAATAAATATTTACTAGGAGCGGAGGGCATATATATCACTTTGAATATTTGCTCTCAAATTATATTGGATAGGGAGAGCCCAACATATTTTTTAACATTACTTTATGTATGTGCATATCTATATTCACTGTTATTATTGTTGCTATTCTGAATTTCACCTAGCAACAATAATAATTTTGCCATAAATGCCAAAAGTTCACAAATCAGCAGGTCAACTCACACTCTTTTAAGTCAGACTAAACTATATTGACACAATAGCTGTTTGTATGTGGTCGCAGATGATGACTCGTTACTTAGATTCACATAAAAAGGTATTTTATATATTTTGATGGAACACAGAATGTGCTTCTTAATGAAGTCTATATATAGATCCTTCGCGTATAATGGGTTCATCCGCATATGAATGTTGTAAACATAAGGTATGCAAATTACACTTGAAATTGTAATTTTATTTATTTATAAATTAAAGTCAAACTATTCCTTAATTAAAGTCAAATATAAATATACTTTTCTTTAGTGTTAATAGAAAGCAATCATCATATTGGAGACACCATCAAAACTTCTTTTTGTCAGATTACCAAAATTCAACACAACAAATTAGTCCCATGGAGTCAGAAATAGGATGGATTTGGAATAGTGCTCACACAGTGCGGAATTGTGGAGCATCACCATGCTGTCCGAAGTGTACGCTATTGCATTGAAGAAGGAACTGATATCGACCGGGGCCCAAAGCGTCCATTGTTAACGACTCACCATACCATTTAAAAAATAGAACACAAGTTGCCAGCTTTGCGAAATACGCTTTCCAATTAGGCTTTAAATAAAGGACGTAGAAATGGGTTAACCATGTATAAAGCGCACAAAGTTGGATTCACCTTGATCTTCTCCTCAGCACTTTGAAAATAGTCAAACAACTGGCTCTTTATGACGGATTTCAGTTTTATGATGTTATGGGCTAGGTGCTAGCCCAGTGCTGTCTTCTGTTGAAAGGGGGTAAGTGAGTACCCCGTTGGGCTCACTGCCACAAAGTCCAGCTGTGCATAGATAAGTCGGTGGATAAAAAATTAAATTGTTACTGCAACATTGTAAAATTCAATGAAGCCCAACTTTGATAACTGGCATTTCCATCCATCTTCCATGGCATGTTGGCAATCACAGAAGACTCCATTATTAATATACTTTTTTAAAGTAAATTATATCTTTTAATTTCCCGGCTTGGTCTTAGTTGTTCAGCTAGCTTGCCCATCTCAAGATAGGAGGGAAGAGAGATTGCATCCTGTATCTTCTGTCAAGAGAGAAGAATAAGTTTCGAAGCAGCAGCGCCTTTTATTCCACCAACTTTCAATCAGAAGCGAGCAGACATTTCTTACAAAATACTAAACGTTCATTGGTTAATAAAAATAATGACGAAAGAGGGGAGGTATCATGTGATCTGATAATTATTTTTACCGTAAAGACAAGAAGAGGTTTACTTTATTGGGAAACCCATCTCCTTAGGTAATTCTTAAATCAGTTTGGGAACCCCAACTTTGGAACCCCGCCCCCCGTTTTACATAGAAACGACCTTGACCGTTGAAAGCAGTCAATAGGAACACACGAGTTTCAGTTTTAAGTGGGTGGTTGGTTTCGGTTATGTCGGGATCTACCTTCTACAATTAATATATATAATTGATAATACAATTCTATATTAATAAGCTGCGATTTTGTATTTGTTTAGCAGTGGCAGCACTGTACCTACTCCAAATATGTAATCGTTTAGCATATATTTTCTTATTACTGTAATTATGAGTTCACATCTCTGCAATGTTAAGATATATTTTATTGGTTAATGTGACGAAATTACTGGGGAATTCACTATAGGAAATCTTGAAATATTAGGAAAAATATTTTTATCTGCAGATAAACTTCGTGTTACTGATTATTCTATGAGCAGATAATTCTTTCATGTTACTGGTCCCAGGAATAAATTTTAACATTTATCATATATCATTATCATTTATCATATAGTTACCCTTTCTTTTGATTTATATTTTATTATTTCTGATTTATTTCTTTTCTTTCTATCTGGTGAGCTGATTTTGCCACAACAGCCAACAGCCAAAATTCTATTTAATTAAATAAATATATTTATATTTAATTATTATGATTTCTAATGTATTCTAATTGTTCAGATATTCTTTTGTCAATTCATTTGAATTGCTAATATATATTCGATCTTTGTCGTTTTTATTTCAGCTTGTCTCTTTCAATGGCTGAAACATTTTTTTCATCACTATCAGAAACATATTTTATACTAGGAGAAATCAGTGAAAGTGGCATTTGGGAATTAAATATTTCTAATGGTTGTTCTGTATGGTCAAAAACAAGTAAATATATTTTATTGACTTTATTTGCATAGATAATAATATGGAATACATAATGTTAGTCTAAGAATTGGTAAGGTTGTGTTCAATTGTTTTTTTATAAATATTTTGACAAACGTATTGTTTATATTGGCTATTACTAAAATTGCACAATATCAACGTGTTACATAGTCACTAAAATATATGTTTAAATACAAATTACATTAAACAAATAATATTGCTTTATTGTTTATTACTTAAGAATACCATCATTATTCCGGTAGAATGCTATATGTTATAGCTGGGCCTTTTTTCATTTGGCTAACTGAACTCTTTTAAAGCAAAAATTACTTGTGTTGTGCAAGTGAGCAGAATTAGCTATCTGTCTTGCATTTGGCTTTTCATATAAGTAACTCCCAAACAATTTAGTAAAATTAATTCTTAACAAAGATTGACTGTTGCCTGCATACATGCGGAAATCAAGGGACAGTTTGCTGCATATTTTTCCGATTATATTCTGCCAAATATACATCGTCTATAGTTTGTTGGAGGTGACATGTCATTCATATAGAAATGATGAGGTGATTTTTACGTATTAAAAGCATACCATTATTTTAATGTCCTAGAATCACACTTCATATTCTACTTTTAGTGTAATGTAAGTATATCTACATATTTCACTTTAATAACTACTAATAGCATAGCCTATCCCAAATAAATTTCCGATGGTTTCAATCATACTCAGCGTGCCAGTCTATATCAGATTTATAACCCTTTGAAATCAACTTAATAAAGGATTACATGGTCGCAAATCTCCATATTATGAAAAAATAAAATTTTGTTTAAATTGTTCAAAATTCAAGTTGTAAAAAAACCCAGTGGTCTTAAATAAGTTGAAAATGGTCTTGAACTTGTTTAACTAGGAAAATGTGTTGCGTTGGTCTAGAGCTTCTCTCCATTCTACTGAATTTGAATATACAAAAATAATTTGTGGGAAGTATAAGTAGTTATTAAAATCCTGAAATAATAACACTAATCTATTCAACGTTTTAGATTTTTAACATAACTTTCTGAATTTATAAAATATTTTCTAACATCAGAATAATATTAATAGTAGGTATTCAATATTCATCAGTGAATTTATTATTTTTATTTATTTTTGTCAAATTCAGTATCTAGGAAGGAATTAGAACAAAGAGCTGCTGCTGCTGACGTTCCAGCTAATAACTTCATCAAAGACTTAAAACAGTCATTTTCTGGCTTGGCAGCAAATGCTAAATTTCTGTTTTATATAGCTGAATGTGGTCATGATTTGGATGTGACTTGGAAGAAGACAATTCAGGCAGACTTAAAGGTTTGTTAATAATGGATTACAATTAATTACTTGATAATAATTTTTATGGTAAGTAACATCAGTACTAGAACTTTTTATAACAATTTCCTTGAAAAGTTGTTTATATTTAGTATTCTAATATGTATAAGTAAATTATTCATAATTTCTAATAGTAATAATTTGTTGCAATAATATTAGTTTTATGTTTTTCATTTAATTTTTGGTTTTATATAGGAATTATTATGTATTTCTTCTATAATTGTAACTGGTTAATTAATTTTTTTTTTTAGTATTTAGTATTCTTTGATATTATCATGATAATTGTACGTATAATATAAACAATATCTATAACTTAAATCTATGCTTTTGATTCTTATACCTTTGTTATTAACACATTGATTTTATACTATATCATATTTCTATGAAGTGTAATTCTACAAATTGTGAAAATATTGTTAAAATCCTGTTTTCAAATTGAACTTTTCTGTAAAATGAATCAGTCAAAGTAGATCTTTTGTAGAAAATGTATATATTTATTACATAGCTTGGTACAATATACGAGGGTGTAATCTTACAGCAAAATGATTATTATTGTTTAAAACTATTTTGCATTGTACAATATAACACATTTAAAAATAATTCTTAAATTTTTTAAACCTGAATTTTCATACTTGAAGTCCGATTATTGCTTTTATGATAATTTTAATTAATATAATCCAAAATAATGAATATAATTGAACGATATCAATCATACTGTGAATTCTTTTTAAAATGTAATTTCCATTATTATAATATTTAATATAAGCCTACTAAAATATTGTTGTTTGTCAAATTTATTTTATAGACGATACTTGGTACATTCAAGTTCAAAATATCTGGTAACAAGCCAGAGAATGTGAGACTTTTATTATCCAAACTTTCTCATCTGACAACACATCTCAACTCGTCGCTGTTGACAGCCAACAAACAGGTGGAAGCTCTCGAGAAGACCTCCGACACGGTCGTCAAGGTTCGTACTTGTATCCATACAATATACCTACAGCTTTCACGTTATTAGTTAGAAAAATATTGTTTCGCTTCTTCTGAAATAGCCTATACCCTTGCTTGCACTCTCTCGCTTTAAAAAGTAGAAATATGTTTAATACACTTGGACACATCTGGTGCAAAAATATCCCGAAATTAGTTTAACTAGCCAAAGTTATTATTTAAAAATATCCCAATATTTAAATTAATCTTGAATGACAGACGGCAATAACAGTTTTCATAATGTTAATGTTGTATATAAAACGCAACGATTGTCACTTAAATTTAAAAAAAAAACCGAAGGAATAAAAAAAAGTTCAGATCGGATAAAGTAAATAAACAATGGTAATTTAAAGAATGAAAAATTAAAAAAATTATACTAATTTATAATTAATTTAATAAATATTTAATTAAACTTTACTGCAAATTTTTTGTTTAATAATATATTATTAATATCCTCTAATTATAAAATGATATACTAATACAGTAATACTAATCAATTTAAATAATAATTAATTAAGATTAGTTATAGGCCTACTAATTAATTAAATTTATTTTATTCAGAATTATTATAAATGTATACAGATAATAACGGGGATATATAGTTCTATTTTATAGAGTATATTTTCTCCAATGTTTAAGAGTTTCGGGAGTAATCAAGAAAAGCTTTGATAATTATTAAATAAGTAATAACATCTATCAATAGACACTTATAATATTGTCCGTTGTATATATGAATATTCGAAGTACAATAAACTTAAATGGTTATTTCCAATTGTTTCAGAAATATGCCAGCGTTGTTGAGGAAATGCGCGAAAAGGAAGATCGTCTTCTGGAAAAGGTAACCAGCGATAAGTAGAACTTTTATCAATAATGTAATGTAACAATGGTTATCGAATTTTAATTATGATTATTACAGTTTGTTGCCGTTCTCAATGAAAAAAAGAAGCGTATCAGAGAGCTAGAAGGTGGGGAGGGTGGTAAGTTCATTTATAGTGATTTACATAATTTTTTTTTGCTATTTTACATACATTTCCGATAATGAAGATGTCTAACCAAGAAAATATAAATTAGTTTTTAGTTTTGTTCAATATTTAAAGTGATTTATAAATTTATGTAGACGCTGTATAAAAATATCTATTAAATACAATGTGTATTCGAAATGCTTTTTATACGGGGTGTTTCAAAGGTTATTAGGCTATCATTATACTATGTATATATTGCCACAATTATACGTAAATATATTTAGCTGTTAAAAATGTTAAGTATGTAATCTGCTTTTGGAACTTACAAATTATTGTTATGTACAGGGGCGTGTCCAATAGGGTGATGAGCGTTGTGTGCAGTTTTCTTTTGAGCAAAAATCGGGATTCCTTCTATTTGGAGCATTAGTAAATGCCTTCAATCAAATATACTGTTTAATCTAGGGCTACTTTGTGGATACTAGTCATAAAAACAACCCTACTCCATTTAGGAAATACTTAGTACACCTCTGCGGCGCTTCCGTTATAAATATATATGAATTCATTTAATATGACAATATGCATATTATATGTAGTATTGTTATATTCTGATAGCTTAGGACACACCTTTCTGACACATACTTTTTTTTGTATTATTTTATGTTATCTGTTTTTATAAATATTATGTAGAAGTAATAGTCCACATAATTTTATGTTAAACATGTTAAATTACTTTACGTTATAATATAATTATATTGGTTAAATATCAGATATGTGTAATGTCCGCGTATTATGACAAACATTTATTTAAAATCGTAACTAGTTGTGTAAATGTTTTTATATTGCAAGAGTATACTGCGTCACCAATTTTAGTATCATTATAATACAAAATATGTTTTCCATGGGTCTCTTACTTTAATAAATTATTCTTATTGAAATTTTCAAAAATATGTTACCGATTACTTAATAAAAATATAATTTAGTTCACATCTGTTGAGTTATCTCTGTACTTATGTTAACACATGTGAGTAGTTTGGGAGTGTGACCTCTACTACCCCCACCCCCCACCAAAGGAACTAAAACTCGTATTCCTATTGGCCGATTTCAACTAGGTCAAGGACGTTGTCGGTAAATCGGGGCGAGTATTTCGAATTTGGGGTTAAACAATCGATTTGAGAATTTCCTACTGATATTAATTTCACAATAGGAAGAGTGCATTTTGCTTCTATCCAATCAGAAGAGACTTGTTAACTTGACAGAATTGTTTTGCACATCTCTCTCAGAGCTCACTTTTTCATCAGTCGAGAACGAGTACAGACCTCTCTCTCTTTGTCTTACTCGCACATGTATTTTTATTATTTAGTCATTAATGCGGCCCAAATATGTGTGCTGCAACGGAGGCTACCACCTAATAGGTGAGGATATGTCGCATAACATAGCATTGCCATCACCGAAATACCCACAATTTGGTTACCATTTTCTCAATCGATAACGTCAACTCCTCAACATCATCCTGAGTTTTTCAATATTCCGTAGACTGCAGCAGCAGTACCGCCATCATTTATTATAGATCAAGTCGTCCCAGCCTTTTTTTGTTATGAAGCAAGCATCAACGCAGAAAAGGCGTGAATCATGACAATCGGTTTCGAGATATCTATCAGTTGCTGAATAGTTCCCTTGACTACCATGTACGCACCTTGACCCCCGCTCCGTTGAAGCACACCCAATCACTATATGAGTCTGGGAGTATTTTTGGGAACGTTGCACTCTACAAGTGCGTATTTCCTAGTTATTGCTTTGATTCGTTGGATCGCTTAGAAGTTCAAGAGAATTTCCGCCCCGCTCGCTTTCTACTATCATATCGAAATTACTGAATGTAGTGAAGAACTCTACGCCTAGGCGATACGTTTTTGGAATTTATGTAATTTTAGGCTTTCCTTTGATTATGAGGGGGATATCGGTAATTTCTTTGAAGTTGATCTCATTTATCCAGATGATCTGTAGGATAAGACTCCAGATAAATGCATGATTAATGAGCTATGTATCACCAAATGTATGATGATACAGTGTCGAACAGTCAACAGCAATAAGAAAACATTCCATAGTCACTCCAAATTGTTATTTACGCATTGGAATAAGGAGAATTATGTCGTTCATTGGAAGTTGCTCCAATACTACTTCAGAATGGGGTTGACCCTTGGTCGTGTGCACAGAGTGTTGTAGTTGGGTACGAAATCCTCGCCCCCGATTTAGTCGGAAATAACCTTGACCTAGTTAAAATCGGCCAATAGGAACACGATTTTCGTTTTAGTGGTTGGGGGGGGGGTCTGGAGTAGAGGTCACACTTCCATACTACTCATGTGAATAATCTTTTTATTATAATATTGAATTTATTTCGATGACACCGTCGTGTTTTAATCTTAGTTTCTTGTGCAAAGAAGAGAGCCGTGGCAACCAAACCAACTACCAGCAAGAATGCGGTGAAATCAAAAAAAGTTCTCCAGATACAATCAGAAAGTGAAGATGAGTATGTTGTTATTTATGTTTATATATTATATTAACATTACAATAATTAAATTAATCAATTAATTATGTATAAATATATATTTAAAACAACTAATATTCAAAGTATTTCGCAATATTTTGATTTAATTCATTTTAACAGTTGACACAATAAAATTTAAGTTAATACTTATAATATAATTTAGGAATTTGCACTCTAATGTGCATATATAAAAATGCTTTATTACTACATTGTTTAAAGTTTTGCTATATGTTTCGGATAATATACAATGTAGATATCATCTGCATACATTACGAAAAGTATATTTTGTAGTAGATGGAATCTACGTTATACAGATGTGTATTACTATGAATCTACATTATTGTAATAGACTTTTTTCTTTATAAACTTTGAAAATAGCACAGTGAGATGTACTTAAATCAAACGCGCTTTTACATTGTTTAGTGCATCATCCGTTGACTTATTCGACGCCATCACCCTACCCATGGCCAAGTCAGCAAACAACCAAACCGCAGCGGCAGTAAATCATGATGAAGAAGATAGTTCCGATGATGACCTGTTCCCTAAACAGTCCCCAATGAAGACGACTGTTCGACCACGTCAGGTTGAAGCCCGCGTGAGATCGCCCAAGAAGCAACCCGTGTGAGTTGACCGTGCAGTTGTGATATATTGATTGCAATCTGGTTATAATGAATTTTTTGGTCTGTCCAGTTTTTAAATTTTTGTCAAGCTGAATATTACTTGCAGATGTTAGTTATAAAAATATGAAACAAACGAATGGATGAACATTTTGATACAAAAAAGGAATTACACGTAAATTTAAAAATAAAAATAACATTTAAATTATGTTGAAACATTTTACTATGCAGATCTACTAAAATACTGAGATTAAAATGGGAAGAATTATTTAATAGAATTTCAAAACTATTACATTAAGAAGGACAATAAGACCTTTCTGTTGGATTTTTATCTTACCAACTAAAACTGGTCAACACATTTATAATAAGAAGTAAACGTGGTTTAAGTACCTATTTCTCTCAAAAGGAGGAGAAGAGGAAAAGAATATACATAAATCCAGGCTATATCAACAGTTTTTAAGAAGGCCGGATACATTGGGTAAAAAGACTCAACACGAAATTTTGGACATTAACTTTAAATTAAAAAAACAGAATTATGTGTTTAACCTTTAAACAAATATTCGGAAAAACATTTTAATCATCTAAAATTTAAGATCATCATAACGTCTACATAAATCCCCAGGTATTTTGGGAGTCTCTTTAGCTGAAGGGGTGGAGTCAAATTGATCCACCAGCATGTAGAATGGCTATGCAGGGAAATATTCTCTATCAATTTAGTACATCACTGTGTATAGTTTTAATTTTAAGCCAGTTTTAATTTTTTTCATTTATATTGCGCCAAACGTGTGCCAACTAGTAATGCAGTAGATATTATTAAGAACATTTTTTTATCACTATAAGTAAAAGCCTATTAAATTATTTAACAAAAAGGGCCAAATAAATTGAGTGATAAACAGAAATACTTAAATATTTTTTGTTATAGACAAAATATTAAAATGTCTATAACGAAGGCAATAAATTTTATCTCATTTTCAGTTACATATTACGTCATCATTTTCAGTTATGTATTACGTCATCATCTTCTGCAGTATATTCTATGAAAATATATGAATTCGAAAATGCATTACAAATTGTAGTACTAAACATTTCAGTATAATCGCAGTATTTGTAGATTTTTAGAAATAAAAGATCAAACACTGGCGGGATAATTTGACCGCACCCCCTCTTGGTGCTTCTATATAGCTAGGGTTAAGAAAACTTTTTCTGCATATTTGTGTAACTTTTTGTACTTATAGTTTCTGTAACTTTGTGTATATTATTATGTGAATATTATTTTTTAAGTGACCAAAAGTTGATCATGTTATAAAAAAATTATTTTTTCAAATAATCTATAGTCATTATTACCTTTTGTGTACCGTTTTCTTTTCTTTTATTTCAGTGGTCCTAAGAAATTGTCGACTGAACTACCAGACGACGCCAGTGATCTGTACAATCAAATGTAATTTTAAGCCATGATATCCCACAGACAGTTATCGCCACCTTAACTTATCTTAACATTTTATTTGTGTATAATTTTGTTTAACTTTTCAATAAATAGTTTCTTTAAATGATTAAAATATTTATTACGTATATATTTTTACTAATGTTTTCATAGGTTGTATAATATTTTATAATATTGCGAAATATCATATCAAAGACTACTTTGATACTGTCATACTTGTATTCTGTTCATAGATATATTTACGTTGTATATTTTATATTATTTATTTAAACTCTTAATAGCGATTTTCTTTTGAAGTAACTTTGAAATGATACCTAGGCTATATATGTATTTTTACTGCAAATATTAATTTTAGCTATAAACTTAATTTTAACAATTAATATCTGCACACAGTTGCGGATATGTACAAAAGCTGATTGTATACGCATGTTGATTGTATATATTTCTTGTTTTATGGCTGTTATAATATTTGTTTTATAATAAATGCTTGCAATACATAGTATTGTGTGATAGTTATGACATTTGTCTTTGTAAGTTGTTATATTATTTTACAAAAGAATATCTCATATAAGTAATGTCTGTATGAATTACATCATATATAATTGGAAATATCTGGGTGTCCTGGTATAATATCCAATATCCTGAGTTTTTCCCCCACTAAGAATATATTGTTCAAGGATAGTCATTTTATTTCGTCACGGATTTTTATTTATATACTGGAATTTGTAGAATTCAGCGATAGACGTTAAACTGTATTTATATCGTCTACATTGTACATGCTTTTTATTAGCCTCCAAGATGTTGAGTAAAATAACAAAAAGCAATGGTTCCACTTAGCGTTTCCCACAGCACTCCTCAATGTTTTGGATTATACCAAGAGGATACCGATATAGTTCCCATCTCTATGATACGATTTATCAATAACATGAGCTATGTTAACCAGACTAAATAGTTTAATGCAAATATAGAGTCATTACAGTTTATTAATAGTAAATATAACAAGTAGATATCAGTTAATATATTGTACCTTTTGCAAGCTAAAAACTATTCTGTTGAAGAGATATTTCGCCTAAAAATGTAAAATGCACTGTTATGCTAGTATACATATTATATTATCGACATATCATTTTTGTCGTTATAGGTATACAAAAAATAAAAATAGATTGATAAAACTTATTTAAATAATTTATATTTACATTTTCTGCTTTTCTTAGTATTTTTACAAAAATATTAATTTAAACTATAGGGTACAACTTTTTAGTATAAAACAAGGTGGGTCACGTTAGTGAAAATGACTTTATAGATTGAATATGAGATATTTGTTTAAAATGTAAGAAAAGAAAATTTACTAAATTAACCAAATAATACCAGTTTGTAAAGAAAATAGGTTTGTTTAGCAAGTTGTGTTATAGCAAAAAAAATTCAAAGTAACCTTTTATTGCTACAATTTGCAATATTTATAAATATTCTATAAATTCAAAAATAACATATTTTTACAGTGGTCCCGTGAAAATGATAAAAATAGAGGGTATAGTAATTATGGTATATATTATAATATATTTGTGATATAAAAATTACAATGAATCAAGAACACATATTTATTTGAACAAAGCTTTATAGTAAATGAATGGGAAGACAGGCATTTAAAAATTGGTTGAATTAACCAAAAAAAGTAATATAATTAACACAAAAAAAGATCTAACTTATTTGTAGTTAAGCATGATTTATTTTGAATAAATAAATATAGGTGAAGGGATAGTGTCAATCAATGATTAAATTGTACAGTCATAATAATTCACAATGTTTATAAATGTAAGATTAAATATACATAAACAAATACATTTATTGAAACACTCAATGAATTAATCATTTTATGTTATGATATTATTCGTTAATATCAGTCTTGTTTATAATTTGCATATATCATACCGGTATATAATAACATAATCTATGAACGTAATGATCTCAATAAAATATCAACGATGCATAATTAGACACATGTTCGTGAGAGGGGGTTGCCAAATTACGTCAGTAAAATCTTGTTCAAATTTCTTGAACGTGAATCCATCTATTTTCTTTCCAGTTTGACTTTTCTGCTCCAGGTACATTCCTGAATAAATAGAAAACAGATCAATATTAGCACTGCAGGAAACAACCTCGTTTTTGAGGCAAATTACTAAATTTTTAATTAACGTTTAATTAAGCCGACTGCTTACTGCAAAATAGCAGTCTATTTATTAACAAATATATTCTTATAGATTACATTTATATACATATTATTATAATCATATAAGTACATATCTATTTCCGAATTAATTTATGAATACTAGTAACCTTCTCAATGTGAAAAACAGATGATTTTCACTTTATATGACTTAAATGTGAATAAGCTGAGAAGGGTGTAGTAAGCAATGGTGTACAATGTAATAGCGTAAAGCATATTTTTGAGGATAATATGGTATGTAAAAAAGTATTTCGGTTTGATAGAAAAAAACGAAATTGATGCCTGATTTATTTTTGATTAATTCAGAAGAATTAGGATCCCGAATGAATTTATTACTCCTTTGAAATACATTAATATATACAATTTTTATATAAAATTTAATTTATGATTGATTCCCTTAATCTATTATTTTTACTGTTTTTCACAACTAGTATTTATTTTTTAATCACAAGCAAGCAGCTATCATTAATAAAACAAAAAATAATGAGTAGTGAAAAGATAAAACGGGCGTATAGGGAAATTGCGCAACAAATACAGTACCGTATGTACAAACTAACACACTAGAAATAAAAGTCCCGCTTGTAAAGTATAAATTTTAAAAATTAATTTATATACCACACTAATTATTTAATGTTCGATAATTGAAGCTATATATATTATATACATCTTTGATAGTAGAAGATAATGTTAAACAAGTTCTGAAATGGTAAACATTCAACTAGTAAATTTGTGCTGGCAGTGAAATTTTTAAAAGTCATTTTAAATAAATGAAGTTATGAATAAAGCTGTGTATTGTTATACTCACTGAAAATTTTGATTGTTAAAAATGAGAAGATTGTATTAAATAAATGTTTAAAACATTATTTCAAATAATTACCTACGTATCAAAGAGGGGACTTCATAAGGACTTGAGAGCTATGGTGCGCATAAAAATGATTTTACGTCTGGGCGCCTAAGGAGGTTGTGTCCCCCCATGAAAAATGCTAGATCCGCCCTAATTATTATGTAGAAGAATAAGTGTTGTAATAATTGGACAGAGATCAGGTCACCATCTGCTACATTCTTGATTTTAATATATTATGTTATTGTTAGTTTATTATGGATCTGTTTTAGTTAACCTATGCGGTATTATTGATTTTAATAAATATGCAAAGACAGACATCTAACTTGG
>JAUZND010033793.1:0-22386 GCA_034780555.1 Coelogynopora nodosa
TTTAATTATCATGCATCAACTCATTTTTATTGAATGGTTCAAAATGCAAAGAAATGATTTATTATTCAGGAAATAAGGATAAAAATAAAAAGATTAAAATTGTAATTTGTGTACTATACAATAATTAAATAAACATTTATCATATTGCAAAAACTAAACACAAACTTAACTAGTTAAAACAGTATAAGTCACATCATTTTTAAAAATTAAATATATATTGATTTAAATATATAACAACAAGATAGAAATAAGTAAATAAATTAAAATAAATTAAAAAAATGAAACAAATCAAAACATTTTTTAGAAACGTAAAAATATAAATACGTAAATTGATAAATTAACACGAAATATTAAACAAAAAAAGTTATCCACAAAACCAAAAAATCACACCAATAATATGCCGCTAATTGTTCACGATTAAGTTAAAAAACTAATAATATTGAATCCTAATCACAGAGATTTAATTAGATGATAATGAACGAACACAGCTCTGTTATTATATAGTTTAAACAACAACGTTAAGAAAGGCTCACCTGCTTATTGTAGACGGAAGAATAAATCGTGTGGTTCTGCTTGGTTGGATAGACAAACTTGGGCGCGTTGTCATTGACATCGGTGACCCTGACCTTGACCCGAGTTCGATTGGTGCGGTGCCGACGGATGCCGCGATCGGTCGCCGAGACCTGGAAGTCGTAGAGGTCCTGAGTCTCTCTGTCCAGCTTCATCAGTGTGTACAGCTTGCCTGTGTTGGGATCCAGTCTGAAGAAGCGCTTGGCAGCCCCCTAATTCCGACAGGGAAGTAAAGAGTCAGAATATTAAAAAAATGAGAAATTAGAGGATTTTAAAGTTAAATTTTATATTGTAACTACTGTATATATTTAAGCCTATAATAGAACAAACCTAATAACAACATCGAAACAGATTGACCTGAATCAAAATAAACAGATGTTCCAGTAAATTAGGATGTTGTTACTACAACCCTTATCAGTTTCATAATATGATAAATGAATCAGTACATGAATACCTCAGGCTATTTTGTACAACTATACACCTAAAACTACAAAAAACATACAAATATATAGGCGACTTAAAACATAAGCCTAAATATACAATGTAGCATTGAAGTATTTTAAAAATAATTTTGTATAAAATTAAGTTATCATCTAAGCAACTGCTAAAAATTGCGGAAGAATATAAATATAAAATATTTACCAAAAGATGTGAAGTTTATGCAAGCAAAAATATTAATAATCATATTTGTTTGGTTTAAATGCTTAATATTTAATCGGAAACAAAACATTCCGAACAAAGAATCCTTAAATCTATATTTAGTCCATAAC
This sequence comes from Coelogynopora nodosa, assembly GCA_034780555.1. Taxonomy (NCBI): domain Eukaryota; kingdom Metazoa; phylum Platyhelminthes; order Proseriata; family Coelogynoporidae; genus Coelogynopora; species Coelogynopora nodosa. The sequence goes on from JAUZND010033793.1 coordinate 1,341, forward strand.
AATATATAATATCCTATAAATATGAATTTAAAACAGACGATGTATCTACATCATTTTAAAAGTATCAAAAGACACAAAGATAGTGAACTATTTCATATATTCAATGGAGTATATTTTTAATAATATATATCTATTGCAAAAGTAAGCATGACTTATGAGCCATAAACTGATTTCAATTTTAAAAGTTGGTTGTTTCATTGCATATAAAAATCCTTACACGTTTGAAGAATTGAGAACGTTTGTTCTCATGGTTGAGAATATTAAGTGAAACAAAGTTTGCGTGCTCACATTTTTCAAACGGAGAGATTGTGTATGTTATTCATGACTAAGATATAAAAGCATTGAAATAAAGAAATAATAAATCAAACTTTAAGTATTATGCCCATATTATTGATACATGTATTATATCGTATAGAGATGATTGTCAAAAGAGAATATTATTAAATGTTTGTCATTTGCAAAATGTGCGAGTTATTTATAACACATAATTTTATATAATTATTAAATAGGCTCTGAAAGGATATTAAAGTTTCTAAATTATATAGAGAATTGCTCGCAAATATCAAAAAGATACACCTTTTATAACATTTATTTGGAAACCCATCCTCGCATTAATGAATTACACGATATCGTTTTATTATCAGGTCCATTCGGTCCGTGCAGTTTGATACAACATTATTCATGGTATTTTTAAAAATATAATTTCAATTAAAGGCGGACACAGAAGCTCAAGTAAACGTGCACACATTCACAAAAAACTTAAAAGATTATAGTTGATAAATGGAATAATTGTAATGAATAATTAACCATTGATGAATGTGTTTATTATGGAAATAAAACTATGTATTTACTCTTGATAAATATATATAAGCTACATTTTACTTTCAATGAAATATGAGGAGTCCTAAAGAAAGTTCTTTCATGGGAGCATATCTAATAATTAAAGTTTTATGATAAATTTACACTATTGATATAAAAATTAGGGTACATTATAATTATAGCTTACATTTTGAGCAAAATTAGGTATCGCTTATATGGATTTACATATTGATGTATAATTATATTTAGATTACATGCGTGAAAAGTTGTGATATTAGTAATACAATCAAAAATTGTACGAATTGAACATAAACTAAACCTGACTTTAGTGTAATAATAATAAAATTTCAATAAATGAATAAACTATAAAATTTATATTTATATTTTACATTTAATGTATGTAAAATATAAATATGTTTTTAAAACGTTGCGCATTATAACTTCATCAGCTTTTAATAATATAATAACAGTATCCAGAATCATAGTTGTTTACATATGTCGTATTTCTGTTACACTCTTATATAAATAATGCATTGTTTTTATTCCAAAAATTGTATCCAGAAATCATTTATTGTAAACAACATATGATATATAATACACATTCTCAAAACATAATAAAACAAATATACCAAAAAAGAATATGTCGAGTCAACAAAAGAGACATATTTGCTCATTGTGATTTTTTCTCAAATTGAAACAGTATAAAGTTATATATGGAATAATTACACAAATTGAGAAGTTCTACTCTTTTCACTCACATATATAGATGATGGTAAAGGATATATATATATATATATATATATATAAGTGAATCGTTTCTTTGTGTAAATGTAAAATGATTTAGATAGACTGATTAATCTAATTTTTAAATATAATCAAGTCGTTAGAACTGTTATGATTATTTTTATGTTCGTATAAATTATGTAATAAATAGAAATTGAAAGTAAATTAATAAACGCATTCCAAATAACACCTAAATTCGCGACATGAAATAAGGATTAAAATGAAGCACTATATTTAATAAAATTTATTATCTCTTGGAATAAAATTAAAATGAACATGATATTAATAATACTTGGTAAAATTTTACAATATTATATTATATGAAACATTACATATTTATCTTACTTGTCTATAATAATAAGCAACACAAACTAGGTGAAGTCATTCAAAATTCAATGAATTTAAATAATTTTTTTAAAAAGATTTTAAATTTGTGCGTATTAAAATATTGTTGCCTGTCTTGACACTGCGTATTTCCTTGAATTAGCATAAATAATATTTGGTAAACATTAACATTCTATAATATACTATTATTATGTTATATATTATATTATTACGTTATATTATATAATTTAAATGATATAAATCCTTTTTATATTATGTAAACTAAATATATTTAATATATTACATAATATAAAAAACACCCATAGGCTATGGCTAAACATGTAATTAATATATTTAACATTTAAAACATTTAAGAAAATGCTATTCTATTCAAAAACATTTTCAAGGCATCAATGAAAATGATCTAAAGGACTAAAAAATGTGCAGCAATTTTAATAAAATAACTAAATATTTAAAACATAAAAACAATACACTAAATAGAACGCTCTTACTTTTGATAATATTATAACAATGAGTTAACACAACTAACCCGAACATCGTCGATTTCAAGCAGAAAACGGCCATTGTCTCCCTCGTCCTCATCAGTGCAAATGATTTGCCCGACTTGTTGACCCGGGGCTTGTTCCTCGTTGATCGAAAATTCAAATACGCTACGCTGAAATTGAGGGTCACAGTCGTTCTCATCAAGAATCCGGACGTTAACACGTGCCGTTGTGTTTCTCGGTGGTCTTCCGGAATCTTGCGCTGTCACGAGAAATTGGACATTTTTTATTCTTTCTCGATCAAACATCACCAGTGTGTATAGACGCCCAGTACGCGAATCGATTCTGAAGTAAGGCTCGCCTTCATCGCTGATTGAATAGACCAGGCCCTTTCCATGAGGATCTGTATCTGCGTCGCTGGCATTAAGAAGCCCCACAAATGTCCCTTTCGGGAGATTCTCACCAACAGAAAGTCTGAGAGACGTTGCAGCAAACGTGGGAGAGTTATCATTCTCGTCTAAAACGTCTACCACTATTTCCTTGTGGGTGATCTTTTGCGGTAATCCGTTATCTTTACATTCGATAGTGACGTGCTCTTTAGAACGCTGTTCCCGGTCGAGTGACTGCATAGTTACTAGCTTGTACTCGGTTTCTCGGCCGTTCGAAGAACCCTCTACTAGCACCAAACGGAATGCACGATTATCAACAATACAATTAACTGTGCTACCAGAATCCAAATCCTTGACATTCACAAAGGCAACAAATGACTCTGGCGGTCTGTTTTCCCATACCTCGGGTTTGGGTGGAAATCTGCTTTGTAGGTCCATTATGGAAATTTGAGGTGCTTCATCGTTGACATCCAGTAAACGAACAACAACGCTTGTTGAAACTGATCGGGGTGGTTTACCGTTATCGGTGACTATCATAGGAATTGTGTAACTTTTGGGTCCAACGTCATAATCGAGACGAGAAATCAACCGGATGTCACCACTATTTGAATCAACTTGGAACAGAGTGTTTACCTTTTCTGAAGCAGCATCGGTTTTCCGGTAAGTGAGGCGGGAATTGTCACCTGCGTCAGGGTCAGAAGCTGCGACACGACCAATAATAGAATTTATTGGTGTGTCTTCTTTGACGGTGAAAGAAGTACTCGGATCCACGTCGGGGGAATTATCGTTAGCATCTTCAACACTAATTGTCACCCGCACACTTCCACTTCTAGGTGGAGAGCCACCATCTACTGCAATAAGTACCAACTGATATTGACTAGTAGTCTCACGATCCAGACGTTCGTTAAGCTCCAAACGGGGTAATAATTCGCCTCCATTGACTCGTCGTGACCGCGCTATGAAAAGGCCTCGACTATCTTTAAAACGATAACTTTGAATGCCGTTGACACCAGCATCACAATCTTTGGCACGTGGCAGATGCAATTGTGTTCCAACGGAAGATGACTCCGAAATATGCAACGTCACATGAGAGACATCAAATTTGGGTAAACAGTCATTAATGTCTTCTATTACGATTTCAACCATACAAAAGTCAAATTTCTCATTCAGAGTGTAGGTCACTTTGAAGGTGATTATACAGGAATCTATAGTTCTTGTACCTTCTGGTTCGCAACAAAGTTTGTGGCGTTGACACAGACTATCGCGATCAATTTCCGACACAGTAGAGAGATCACTTGTGACATCATTAATACGCAAAATATCGGAAATCGCACGATCTGATGAAGACAAGCGGAATATATATTTACCATTTTCTGAATTAATTCCAATTTCTTGAGCAATGTTGGCTATATGTTTGCGGGATCCAGGACCTTCTGTGATCTTGTAATGAAGTCTTCGTGGAGAAGCAAGGCCGTACAGAACACAATTGTTAAAGACGAGCAATAATATTAAAATAATAAAAATTCTTGTCATTTTGACGGAAATTTAATTAGTTTTCTAAAATGTATCACCTAACAATGCTTTGAGTAACAATTATTTAATTAACTAAGAAAACACAGCAGGGCCACTAAAATAAACAACCTGAAACTGTTTTCACAATATTTATCCCATTAAGTTTTGTGTTTCCTACCAAAAAACAGTACTATACATGATCTTTGACTTGATTGGCTAATTCAGCAGCTGCCAATCCGAAGCTAACATAATTTGGAGTTTGTCAAAAAATATACTGTTCTAAAATATATTACTATATATCTGTCGCGTCCCCAGCTGCTAATTACTATGTTACAATATCATCATCATGTCTATAGTGGTGGCGAGAAACTGATCGGATCAGTCAACACCCGGAGAAGGGGAAGGAATTGTAGGAAACTATATTAGAAGTCTTAGCATGTCATTCCTAATTTGATAGGTATAGGTGACAGATGGGAAGGGTGAAAACTAGAATGTCTGAAGTATAATCCTATATACATGCAGATATGTTTGGAACACAATTCATTCGAAAGTAAGCTAACGTTACCTACGTATATTATTAAATAGATAATAAAACTTAAATCAGAAATTAATTCTTCATTGCGCTTTTAGACATATGATATTGATTAGAATGGTGCTGCTCATCACACTATATACTCCCCACTGGAGCTGTAACAAGTTACATTATGAAGAAGTGAGTCTAGAGTTGAATATTTTATGACTGAAAAAATATCCTATATACTCAAATGACGGATATAGGTGTTCACGCCAATTTAGAGGTAATTCATATGTATTCAAATAGGAACAATTGTGTTCTTAACTATTAGCATCTCGCTAAATGGAATCACTGGACGATAATTAAATTAATTAGAATGAATAATAAGTAAGGCTATTTATTCGTCAGACATTAAAACCATTTATTATAAATTATTTATATTTATGTAATATGTATAAATAATGAAAAATATATTTATATAGCAATAACATAAAATAATCTAGAAAATCTAAAAACACTAACCTTTCGCAGCATTAAGGGCCATGTATTAGGGTCTCAAGGTGGAGTGGAGAAACCATCTATATAAAGTAGACTAATTTATATAAGTAGACCGATTTTCGAAAAAAGTTATGAAGCTGAAAATTTATACAAATTAATATTCGCTTATTTTAAAATGATCAATGTTTAAAAAGTTGAAAAATATTACAAAACAATGAAATTGTAGCTTTCGAAAAGATGCCGAAAAGTTTTAACGATCTTATAGTGATTATGCATATCATTTAATTTAATCAAATTGAACATTTTAAATTTTATTGGTTATTTTTTAGTGAATGGCAATAATGGTTGTCAAAATATTGCGCCTAACTAAATACAATATCTCTACCATTATTACTTATATAATATGCTATAATTGATTATATATATTCTTATATATGTTATTAGCGGCCGCTCCGCTTGCGATTTGCATACACGCTTCAGTTACTATACATAACAGTTTAACATATGTGTATATATAATATATACATAATTGGGTCTACACGGTCTAAACCATAATATAAACTAGATATATTATCAAATTATACAATTAATAAATTTACTAGAAAATAATCAATAATTGCCAAAATAATTTTCGTCAAAAATATGTTAAAATTTATAAATTACTAATTAAATATTTTAGTTTATAAGAAGATATAAAATAAATGAATTAAAATATATAAAAGAAGTGATAAGAGCATACACTGATTGACTATAATATACATAAGGAATAGTTTAAAATATATACAATTTAAACAGGTAACTAATCTAATTCTTTTTATAGGTGATACTCGTTGTCATATTGTGACGAAACGTTTGTCACAATCGGAATTTTATTGTTGTGGCAGATACGATTTTTGCCAAAAGCGGTACATTTAGGGCTTCCGTTGTCTCCATTTGCTCAAACTTTTACAGTTTTCACCCACATAATTACTTAATTTTTTTAATTAATAGTTTATTATCAGATAAATCGTAAAATATGTTTTACTTAGAATACATTAATACACATAAGCAAGCAAGAGGGTTTTCAAAATGAGAAAAAGGGCCCTACTATTTATCGTTAATAAAAAGTATTATTTAATAGTTATAATAAAAACAATAATTAAAATGTTTTCCTTATGCAAATATAGTATAAAAACATGCGAATCATTAATCCATAAATTGTATTTTTGATAAATCCTCAATATTTTAATAAATTAAATCAGTGAATTAAACGCAATTGCTAAATTATAAGGATATCGCACTCATAACCTACAGCATGTGTTGTATGTAATATAATTATTAAACTTAAAGATGTTTCTCTCTAGTGTATCTTTCAATTTTTAAGGGCGCAACTACAAGGGGTAGGAGTTCCGGAACCCCGCCCCTTGAATAATATTATAATATAACATTTAAATAAAAAATGGGCCATGGTCCATTTTTCGTACTAAGAGAACTTTAAGATCGGTATATATTACTTGGTTATGTGAATAATAATGGAAAATAACAAGAATATATTCGGGATTATCAAAAGGAATATATCGATTATAATTAGTTTAATTATTTCTCGCGTATAAAGAAAAGGGGAATGAAAAATATTGAAAAAAATAATGAGTCAAAATCATAAGTAGCTCTTGTATCAATTTAACTCTGGTTTAAACAGAACTCGCAGGTCATTATATAAATGTAGATAGTGAGAAAAAAGCCTCCAAAGATTTTCAAACCTATTTCCTGATAAAAATTTAAATAATTATTGAGATCAAAAAATGAAAAGATCATATATTGTAAACACATACAAATGATTCAAGAAAATAAAAAAACGAGTTTTAAAAAGTGTGCCCATATTTTCTTACTTAATTTTCATTCAAGCTTTACAAACATGAACAAACTGGCGACTATGATTTTTAAAACTTTAATTTTGATCACTAGGTAATAAAAAATTATTTTTAAAACTGCTAACAGTTTTGCAGGTCCATTAATTAAAGTTAACTAATAAACATTATCCCAGAAAAAATAATATCAATTATTTTACATTTATATTTAATTAAAATGATATTATTAGACTCACAAAACGGAGTGTATTATTACTGAAAGAATAGATAGCTTATCCACAACAGTTTATTCTCTTCGTTTTCCATTACACTTTTAACGAATAGTTATTGACACTAATCACTCCAGGGTAAACAAAAAGTCTGCCACTGTCATATCTGGAGGGTTCTCTAAATACTGCGACCAGTGATTGCCTTTCTATTGGATTAAAGACACCGCGCTTATCAGATAGATTCTGCGCCACCCCAGCTAACCAAGGCAGTCCCCACTTCTTATTGATTGTAGTAATAAAACAATTGAATAGTGTATCGATAAAAACACAAGAGATACAACGAGGCAGCCGAAAATATATTTTATTCTTAAATAAATAGATTCATATTTGTTTATAAAATAGTTGGTCTATCCTAATTTTATTTACGATAACAATTAATAAGTCAAAAAGGGGAAATAAATATCTCCTTGAAGATTTTACAGTAGAATAATATACCGTGTAATATATATAACCTAAACCAATTAAGCAAAACCGTAAAACGAATGTTGTCTGTAAAATATTTATATTATATAGTCATACAAAATTAGATGCCTTAACAAAATTATTGCGATAAGGTATTAAATTTGCAACAAATATAAACCAATACAAGAAAAAGCGATGTAAGCCAAATTGAGAAACAAATACTTATTTAATAGTTATATAAGATTATATTTTTCTTCAGACATAACAAGATAAAAAAAAGAATAAATTGCTGCTCAGAACCAGGCTGATAACAAAACTTAATACAACATTATAGAATACATTTTTCTGTTTAATAAATAATAATGTTATATTGTGTGACAATGACATAAATTCTACATTCCTACTATGCTATGACTGTAATCTAAAACAAAAAATAATTTAAATGATTAAATTAAGAAATAACTAAACATTATACTACTTCAATTCTAAAGAAGTAGCTTATCATAACAGCCGCTAATTAATACGACATACAACCATCAATGCGAACAAAATACACTTCCTTTAAGATGACTAGAGTATATTCAGAGAAAAGCTGCATCTCCCGACGCCGACAATTCTACACCATTAGTCCTTCCATCAGGAGAGATAATGTTGGGATCAGATTTGTCTTTAGCAACCTCCTCCTTCTCCCTCCCTTCCTCTGATGCAGTGGAATCCTGACAGACAGGGGCGGCAGCTGCTGCGGTGGCTTCCTGTGCAGCCTTCTTCGACTGCTCTTCTGCAGCTTCTTGTTCCGCGATCTCGGCGGCCCTTGCTATCGCTTTAAGACGGAGTTCTGTGAACATATTAGAAATGAACAGAGTGTAACTAAACACTGCGTGTAATACAGTACCAAAATCACAAAATAATACATAACCCGGTTTTTGAGCGGAATTTTTAATGATTAAGTTTTTACGAATGTCGATATAAAACAAAAATAATGGGTTTAAAAATTAGTTTTAGACAAAAACTCCAGGACCTTTATTCACAGAATTATAAATAAAATTTTAAAAGAAACAAATACAAAACTTGCATCTTTTATAACATATCTACACAAAATGAGAGTTTATACACAAGGCTAAGTACAATATATAGAATATGTAAATGGTCCTTACAATATCGATTGTACGATTTAGTTAATTTGACGCATGCGAAACAGAACATTCGTTATATAGATTATTTATATTGATTCATATCTACATAAACATTTTATAAATTATAAATTGATAGCATTTATCTCGAAAATGACTCAACTTTTCCAGGCCCTGATTAAACAATAACTAAATGAATGACTTCTCCATGATTTCTCGATACTGAAGGGAACCATATCAACAATCAACAGCAAACAAGTGAGTAAGCAGGTGGACGAGACAGCAGAGGCGGAACCCACCTTTGATCTTGTCGCAGAACTTCTTGTGTGTGAACCAGTGCAACTTCTGACAGGTCTGGCCACAGTAGGCCACCCCCAGACAGGCCGAGCACCGCTTCAACGCGGCCATCTCACTACAGGTGGTGCAGGGACTGGGTCCCCCGCTCTCGCTGGGGAAGAACTGTTGACCGTTGAGGTGGGAGGTGATCACCTCGAGGGCGGTGGGCGAGTCGGGAGAGCCCACCTCCTGGGTGGAGAGGTCGCGCACGATCTGTTGGAGCATCGAGGACTGGGCGTAGGGGAACTCTTTGAGGCTGGCGCGCAGCAGGCGTTCCTGGCCTGAGAAGCAAGGTTGGGAAGTATATATATATACGCCATCCTGATATGTTTGGAATGATAGGGATAGTCTATTGAGTACATTTCACTCGCTACAGTATCCACATATCACAACCGAAACACTTATTTTAACCCTTCGTCCGTGGACATACTTTATTGAGCTGAAATTTGGAATACAGTTACCTTCTAAAAGCGGCTTGTCGAGCTGTTTTTCTTCTCATAACAATTAATAATTTATTATCATTTTACGACTTGATTCGAGATCACCAGATTTACATATTGTATAAATAAGTTATATTTACTTCTTTAGATTTACTTCGTTAGATTTACTTCTTGTATAAATAAGTTATATTATAAATGCTATTTGAGTATTATTTGAAATTGCTGAATCGTTAAATATATATATTTTTACGATAAACTTATATTTTCTATTAATGTTGTAAGTTTTAGCCCCTAATATGATCGTCAAGTAAGAAAACCGAGGGGGGTATAGAATAGTTCAATAATAACACAATTTTCTCTGGTATGTTGAAATATTTGTCATACATTACATCATTCAACCAAAAAACATATTTTATTGACAAAAAAATTTAGTACACCACGGATGAAGGGTTAAGAAATAACTCAATTACTACAAAACACAGTACGGATTAAGTATAATATAATCTAATTATAAGGTTGCACCAATTGTTACCTTCGGCAATACCGACCGGCTCCATGCCAGCAATCAACTTCTTGATGAAGCTGTGGAGTCCTGGCTGCTTCTGGGCCTCACGGAACTTCTTCGCCCGCCGCAATACAACCGAGATGACGTGCAGCTTGATAGAAAGCACCTCGTTGATGTGCGGGTTCTGGAAGTACTTGGAGCAGAGCAGTTCCAGTACGTTGATGGCTTTGTCCAGGTGTTGCAGCAGGGCGGGGTGGCTGTCTGTGTGGAGGCAGATCTGGATAGATGTCGAAGAAATAGAGATGAGAAAGCAGGACAGAGATAGAGCATGCTAATAATATGAAAAGTGAATACTGAATTCAAAAATTCTAGAACCAAATGTAACCGACTAAAATGTGTTAACTATGTTAAACGAAAAGACATGACATTACTGCTTTAAATGATCAAATTGTGTCAATTTATTTTAAAATTATTTTTTAAACTATCTAAACCTAATAACTATATCTAAAAATGCCAATGTGTTATTATATTTTTCAAAGTCCAAAAATCCTGACAAATCTATAACATGATATTGAAATAAATATTTGTTTATTAATATTTAATTGTAAAAGTTATTATATAAATTTCATAGATTATTAATCGAACTAGCTTAATTTATCAGTAATTTTTTTTTGGAAAACTTATAATATTGAAATAGTCATTTTATTATTAACAGCTATATAAACTGCATTTAACTTGTTGAGATAAGAATAAAAAGGCATTGTCTTTATTAAATGTTATATTATAGTTAGAAACTTAGTAAACTTATGAAATGAGATATATCAGGAATATTGTCCTTATTTGAAGACGGAATTTTCTTCCTATGTAGTTTTTGTTGGTATTTAAAAATATAGTGTTTAATGATAGTTTTGCAAGAATAAAAATTATTACACAAAGAAATTTGTTCCCAAACATTTTAAAGGGTGTGTGCGATTTATGATATTTAAAGAGTATCAGTACGATTTGTTAAGCAAAAATAAGTAAAAGTTGGAATATTTTCGTCAATACAATACAAACATCTTCAGACAATATAACAAGTATATATATAACGCAATAGTACCATTATAGGTGCATGTTTTAATTAAATATATAATCATTGTTTAGACTTCTAAAACAATATAAATAATGCGTTATAATTATGATATTTACTTTGAAAGAAAGTTCAAATTTTCCTATATTATGTTTTTGATAAAAGACTGTGAAACAATCGTAATTTTAATTTATTAAAAATGGATTTTCGGCTATCGGATTAGCAAAGTGTTCAAAAAAAATTACTAAACAAGATCTAGTGCAGAATTCAGACTCTTAATTATGCAACGGGAATTCAACCATTTATGTGTCTCTATAATATGCAGAAATAAAACTACCCCCAAAATAATAAACCTCAAGGGGTGGGTGGCGTGATTAAAAAAGTAAGTAAAAAATTCTACAAAAAATGTCTAGTATTTCAACAGTTCAATGATACCAACACAACACAGTCTTACCTTGATAGGACTCAGATTGACCTGCACGACCAGGTCATGCAGGGGACTGACCAATTCTGCCGGCAATCGAACCTCCCCTTTGGGACCGTCAGGTCGAGTGAAGTACTCCAGTTCGTCCTTGTCCAGGAAGTTGTTGATCACTGACACCACCTTGTGGTTCCCTGTACAGGAGTCCATCATCCATTGAGATGTTATTATCACGGTGTATTACAAAACATTATCTTTTACCAAGACATATTTAGAAATTTTTCTATACTTTTAAAAAATGATTCCTACATGATTTCTTAGTAATACTTGTATTAACCCTATTTCCACGAGATTTTCAAGAAGTTTAATGATAATTTTAAAATTTCAAAATATTTCAAAGCTCCTTCCTTGATCATGTTTATTTTTAAAGTGCTATTTTCTGTTTTTCACAGCAACAAATATTTTCCTTTGCTTCAGAAAAAGTAGAAAAATAATAGCATGACAATATTTTTAACGGAAAAAACGTAAAATTGTTTTTGAAGCTACTATTGCTATAAAGATTGCTATGATTTATTATAAAAGACTAGTCCACTTTTAATCATTTAAAAAATAATAATTCGTAATCAAAATCCTTAATTACTTACCTACAAAGGCGGCCATTTGAGTTGCCGTTCGTCCAACCGAATTCTGACGGCATGTCTTAGCACCAGCTCGTAATAACTTTTCACAGCACTCTTTGCTTCCTATGAATGGAAATCAAATTGAGATAATAATCTATCTAGCTCAGTGTTATGGACATCAACAAGTAATTTCAAATATACAATAAAAACAATAACCATTGTTAACATAGTTTAAAATAAATTAACATCTATTTAAATATGTTTAATCAAGCAAATTGTTATATATAGTCTTATCGCACTACAAATGTAATATTAATTTGAAGGAAATCATTTTTTTACTATAATAAAGCAAAATAGTAAGAGTATACTATATGAAACATAGTTTGCCATTCTAATGTAACACTGTTCTCATCAACACTTATAAAAAATACATTTCATTAACAGGAGCATTTATTAACTGCAATAATTACTATAAAGTAATCGAAAAAAAGAAAAAAATTAACATCGTTATTTATATGTTGCATAAATAACATATTTAAAATCGTTACTATGGTAACCAATGAGTAACACAAGCTTACTGGGAAGTATTTTAAGCTGGTGAAAAAGATTAATTTATATTTAGGGCAAGTACGAAGTTAGAATGTTACTATAATAAAATGTAAGTATGTGCAGTGTAGAAAATATGCATGTAAGATGTGTTCCCGCATTTATAACAAATATTTGAAATAAAATAAACTTTTTGATTCAAGTACATAATGAACTATTACAAAAGTGAATGCTTGTATGAAGAAGGCACACGAATATAAAATATTGTAATGTATAGCCCATTTTTTCTTCTAAATGTAGTCAGACACAATGTGATATTATTGTACTGTAATGGTGCCCTGTAGCTTTTATAGAATATAAAATAAAATGTGCAAAACCATCGTATAAATAATATACGAGATTTACCTCATACAACTATCACAAAATAAATTAATAAAGAGTAAAGTTTTCATTACATATTATCTATCTAATATGAATATATATATATATTTAAAAGGTAACACCTATATTAACAGTGATACTGGTAACACGTATAAACATCAAGAAATGAAGAAAACAATTTCTTTCGGTAAAAAATAAAAACACAGATAAAAATTAATTTTAATTATTTTTATACAATTTCACCAATATAGTAAACAGTGAAACAACCTTTTTTTTAGAAAAAAGGTAGCTACCGGATTGCGATCATAAAATATAAATCTTTTAAACAGGATTTTTCAAGTGATTTTTTCGTCATCCAGCAAAAATTTATTGTGAACCGTTTAGTTAGCCGACAAAGTTCAATGTCAACACAGACTTAAAGATCACTGCAATAATATTCTGCGTATAAAAATAGTGGTTAACAACATACCTTTTACTGCTATAAAGTTTCTGGTAACATATACGCGAATTAAAGCCTAAAATCGCTATATATTCAACGTATCTGAGGATGTAGTACGAAAAGTCTTTGATAAACTAAACTCAGCTGACCATTTGGAAAAACAAAAAATACGGCAGTACACATATTGTACAATTTATTTAAATGGTTATTAATTAAATACTTCTTATCAATTCTTGCCTGCAAGTCCGGCGAACATGAGTGCTGTGTAGCCCATATCGTGAGAATTCGAATTAGGATCGGCACCCTTTGCCAACAGTTCCCCCACAAAAAAGGCATTTCCTTTATAACAGGCGTGTTGCAAGGGCGACATTCCATTCTGAAAGTTATATAAGAGTATATAATATATTAAATGTACATAATGAAATATTGGTACATATATAGATGAACATGTATGTAAAATATTAATTAATATATACAATATATATAATTGATTATATAAATCATTAACAATTATATATACTGGTACAGTTTTTAATCGTTTTTAAATAAAGCAGAAAAATGCATTCAAATAAATTAAATACGTTAAATACATATATGAATAGGTTATATGAATGTTACGTTAAAAGTTGAATGTACAAATATAGAAAATATTATGCTTATTTATTTTTTAATGGAAATTTTTATTTTTTATTAAAAATGTATAACACACGCCCTTTTGTTGAAGTTCTAATACTGAAGTAATATTTTGGCCTTTCCACAAACATTTGTTTATAGTTAATAATATATTAATATTAAATAATGAATTAAAGTGAATTAATAATGTATGAAAAACTACTCAAACACACCTCATCTAGACAGTCAACATGAACAGATGGTAGAATGAGAAGACTCTTGGCCATTTCAATGTCACCTGAAAATAATGAAAAATAGAATATAATTACATGAATAGTAAAAAAAAGTCTATTCAAAATGTCACAAAAATATACCTTTATTGATAGCACCAATTAGTTGTTTTTCTTCATCAGACAGTGGTTTTCGATCTTTCAGAGACATCTTAATTAACACAATCTGCAAATTAATTATTAAAATATAGAATTTCAATAACCTCAGCACAAATATTTTAATGTAAATCATTTACCCTATATCAATAACTGATTCTAAAATATAATTATTACAAACTGCAATGTAACAAAATGGAAAAGACACTGGTGAATTGTAAAATATCTGCTGTAAATTAATTTGTAGAAAGTATGACATAAAGTTGAAAAAATTAAATGTTGATATTTAAAATGAATAGAAAATATTGTTTAAAGCCATTTTATTGTTTTAGAACTCTTAAAATAACACATTTAATCCAATAAAACAAAAACTGTACTGTACTCAATTTAATCCAACTGATACTCAGGGCCACCATGATGCATCAGTACATAAATGATAGATGATATTATTGCAACTCATTATACATTAACTATTCATGACTTTCTTGATTTAAATTAGTATATAACACTCTTAATAAGAACATAATTATTCAAAAAATAAAACCAGCCTTTTTTAATGAAGCCATAAAATGATATGTATATATTATATATATATATATAATGTAATTAAAATTAAATTATATCAAAATTTTGAAAAAGTTCATAAAATAAATTAAAAAATCTAATGCAGTAAATAAAAAAACTCAGTACTTTAATAAAATATAGAAAATAAATTAATAAGAAAATGAAAGAAGGAATTAAAATTAGAAATAACATCTAAAAAGTATACAAATAGTTTTGTAAAAATAGTTTTGACACTGCAAACAATGTCAATTACTGGAATTATTATTGACAGTGGAACAATAATGTCAACAGCCAGAAAATGTTCAGTTTTACAATTTAGTAAATAATATAAAAGATAATTCAATATTTTTTAGGTAAAATTACACAGTATTTTGTATGTAATTAAAAAATGCTGTGTCAGCAATTTTGGAAAATACAACTAAACATATCCCCAGTTCTATATGACTTCAGTATATACATCTCACTGTCTCTTGTTTAAATATTTATGTTGCAAACTGGCTGTTAAATATATACTGTTAAATACACCAAATGTTACATAATTTATCTCGTAATTTAACCTTGTAGAACCCAGTACTCTATTCCCTCTATACCTGTAGTTAGTAGTAGTAATTGTGACCTAAAGTAGTAAAAGTGATATACTTTCAGCACACACTATACATATAAAAGTGAAAACAATCATTTATTTATTAAATTATTATTGCATTAATGAAACCTTTATTTCCGTTTTTCCATATTACAATGATTATATTGGTACCAAAGATCTCTAAATTGGATATTTTGTTGAATTATACAATGTAAAATTCTAAAAATTTAATATAATAATATATTACGTCTTCCCATACTACAAAACTGTTCAAGGAATCCAATGATACCAACCACAACATAGTCGGATCTAAGATGATCTCACAACTCACCAATTAAACAATAGTGAAAATCCCAATTTTAGCTGAAAATTGGATCTATATATGCCTTAATGATACCTTTTGTAATACAATTATATATTTAATAATATTTTTACTGTACTACAGAACTTGTCAAGGAATCGAATGATGCTAAGCACAAAATAATTTGGATCTATGATGTTCTCACAACTTGCTGAATAATCAAGGATTAGTAATTATGGGGAGGTGGAAAAGAGAGGGGCAGCTACTATCTAAAAATGAAACTGTATCTATAATTTGTAGTTACCCTTCATTAGGCTAAATAAAGGAAAAATGATATAATACAAGCTACCAATGTAAAGGACCTTTTTCAGGCCATAAAATAGCATTTATTGACAAAGATATAATCCATATCAATTTTTATATTACATTGACAGATAAGATTTTGTTTTAATTTGGGCCTACCTGGGCCACAAAATACCATAAAATGATACTTAGATAATGAAATTTAGAATACTTCAAAGAAAATAATTGAAAGAAATTATATATAATTTTATATTACATTCAAAATAGTTTTTTTATTAGGGCCTACCCATGCCACAAAATAGCATTTATTGACAACAAATAATCATTAAATAGCATAAAATAATACATTCATAGATTAATAATAAAATTTTGCATATTTATTAGAAAAAAAATAAAACAAAGGAGATATTATTTTTAACTTTATAGGTTAATTTAATATGGTTAATTGCTAAACATGGTACCCAAATACCCTGGCCCTCACCATTTTAATTAAAAAATTATGTATACATATATAATAAAATTATATTTAGAACAATTACACTTATTTATTTTTTAATTGTAGAAATAAAAAAAGATACCATATAAAATATACAAAAATGTCATTACTATTGTACATTGAAAAATCACAAAAGTACCTATTCAATAGTATTTAATATAAGGATAATAATATGAATTAATCTGAGCGCTGCACACATGCTTGAAACAGTATTTTATCTAATTTTAGCATTTACAGTTTTAATATTTAAGCATATATACAAATAATAGGGATCTTTTGTAGGTATTTTACTTGTTAAAAATTGTTAAAATGAACTAACAAATGCCACTAATTAAAGTGATCAATTTTTACTGATTTGACCTTCCTGTATTATATAATTTGTTCAGATAAACAAATATGATCCATTGGATTAATGAATTAAAGATGTAATTTTATACACTATTTTTAACTGCAATTTATTGAAATAAATATTTTGTATAATAAGACCATAGTAAGCACTTAAGTTGGATTTTTAAATCAGTGTATTGAAACAAAATATTAATTGAAAAAGATCAAAAAAATATATTCTGATTTCAAATCTGTTTTTATTTTTCTAAGCAAACAAGATTAAATGTTTTGCATCTGTCTCTGCCCAGATCTCAATTTTAAGGAATTTGAAAAAAAGTATTTTTTTAAATCATATTTTTGGATTTTTTAAAAATAATTAAAATAAGGTATGGACAAAATACTGTAGATTATTGAATGTATACTACTAAAAATGTTAGGAAAAAGTGCATACCATTCAGAGGTCCACAAACTATGAATGTTAGACATTTAATGTTTAGACCTCTGAATAGTAGACAACAATCACTGAACAATAGTCATCCTTGACTAAATGGTAGTCATATGCCTACCATATAGATATGCTAGACATTAAACATTTATGGTTATAATGAAGGTACCAACAAATTGTTTAATAAGATATTATTATATATCATAAACAAATAAGTAAAAAAACTATAAAACATCTTTATGAATTACAGCTAGTCTGTTTAATAAAATATGCACTATTCAATTGATTAGCAAAATTTTAAACAAATGTGTTAAATTAATATGCAATGCTCAACAGACTATTACAATTTTAAAAGAAAGTATCTATTTAAGCATTATTAAGTTTTTACAAATTTTATCAATGAGTTATAAAATTTAAAATAAAGTGCATTTAAAATCGTACAATTGTACATAATGTAATTATTATATGGCATTATTATAGTATAGAATGGATAATACATAGATTTTCAGTCATCCTAAAGAATTAATTATTTTATTATAACAAATAATTGTGTAAATTACTTATATATGTTGGTGACCAATCAGAAACCCTGACCAGTTCTGAACTGGTTGACTAGTTAAGAACTTTTTAGATCTTTAGAAAAAGTTTTCAACTGGTCAGAAGTTCTGAACTGCTTGACCAATTGAGAACTTTATAAAAATACAAATAGTTCTCAAATGGTCAACCAGTTGGAGAATATATTTAAAAAATTAAATTTTTTCAACTAATTGACCAATTTGGAACTTCTTTGGAATATCTAAATTACATTGTTTTCTTATTTGTAAAATTGATTAATGCATGTTATTAGTAAATTAAAATATATTTAAACAAAGCTTATTATTTTACTAAAATTAAGAAAAATTGTATTATATTCAAAATTATATGTTTTAGTAGGATAAACGTATTATAGCCACTGAGTAAAAAAATCAGGGTCATACATTAAATCATTTAATCAAAAACTTTATTTATTTAATGAAAAAAAATTGTGTATGCCCCCTCCAAGCAAGTTAAGAAATAATGCACTGTGCTTTTCTACATGTTTTTTATTATGCTAAAACATTTAATTTTGGTGTTAAATTTTATTTTGACTCTTATTTTTAAATGCTTATTTTAAAAAGGTAATTTAACCCAGAAATTACATGTTTCTTACGCATTACATCAAATATGATTGAGTTAATGCATAATATAGTTTTTGTATTAATGCATTAAATGATCATTGTATTGTGTTAAATTAATAAAAATACTTCAAAGCAATGAAAGCAACACAAAAAATTAAATTTATAAATGCACATAAATGAATTCCATAAATGACATATTAAACCTTTGTGGCCAATTCAGCGACTGAATGAAAAGGTCAATTTATGGGATCTTTTCATGGTTTTCTATTATTTATTTAACCTTTGACTATTAATTAATTCAGATAATCATACATAATCAGCTAGAAATATGTTTTAGAAGTAATATATTTAATATTATATGTGTGTTAAATGTTAATCATTTGAATGTAAAACATAAGTTTATATTATATTATTAAACCATATATATATATAATATATATATATAACAGATATATACTAATATGTTAATATTTTTTATTGTATTATATTATATTTACGGATTTTAAAAGTTTATTTATGGGATGAATTCATTGTTTAATTTTATTGATTTAACTGTTAATTATTATATTAATAATTATAATAACAGTATTTGATGGACAAATTATGTAGAAGTAATAATTTCATACAATATATTTATTACTAGTATTTTAATTAATGTATATGATTCAGTGGCTGATACAAAAAAACAATTTACTGGATGATTTCATTGTTTAACTTTGTTTATTTAACTTTTATATTATATTATTAATATATAATAACATTATATGATAGACAAATGATGTCAGGGGCGCTGGAACTGGGGAAGCCACCTCAATAATTTATTTGGGGTGGCTCATGTATATTTCTGCAACCCCAATAATTACTGTAAAATAATTACAAAAAAATGTAGGTCAAATAATTGGTATACATCACATGATGACATTATGATGTGGATTTAGTTTAGTAGATAAATACTATTAGGTATATCTTCCCTATATTATGATTCTTCTGACAACATAATATGCTATGCATATTTGCTAATTATAATAAATGCATCTTTGCAAATAATGACAACTTTATAACTTAACTTAAACTTGTATAAACCACTAGCAACATGCTGCTTGTAAACACATTGCCTCTTTATAAATGCATTTTTTTCACTTTTGTTTAAATTATAATTATTTATATGACATTTATAAAGCATTACTTTATGATATGAGGATATCTATTACTTTGAGTGAGCATAGCAAATGAAGTTTAATCAATATCAGAGTATTACTCAATTAAAAGGTATTGCATGTCATTGATGACAACTACATGAGATAACAATGGCATTGCTGCAGGTGGGATTGCTGCACTTATGGAAAAATTTTCAATGTATTTTGGCTTGAACCTACCCCTGCAGAAGAACTAGCAACATTACTGCTCAGGCTGCAAAAGAAGCAGGTCAGGGTTCCCACACTTATTCCAAAATTATTTTCTAGGGCTAATTGGAAAATTCAAGGGCTAAAATGATACTTTTCCAAGGCTAAAATGATAAAATTTCAGGGCTAAATCGTTTTTGTAGTGTAGGTCTTACAGTCTGACCATACCTAATTCAATTAAAAAGTTATAACTTATGAAAATTTAAATTCAATTTATTGATTTGTACCAAAAAACCTTTATAACATGCCTAGTAGCTAAGTAAATTACATTTCTCAATTAGTTATAATGAATTATTGGTTACAGTACCTAATGTATGCTATATTCATGTATGTAAGTAATCTGTATGTTACATCATCTATATATAATTGGTGATAGCATAGCTATAACAAGGCTGGATGATAAAGACCTGCTCATACCAAAAAAATTATTTCCATAGTTTGTATGTTTATGTGGACTGTATTTTCTCTGGCATAAATAAATAGTCATTATATTTTTTATAAACCCTACAATAGTGTAGCAGAGAACAATTTAGATAGATATGCATGATATTAGTATATTTTCAAAATGGGTTTTACATATATGTACAGAAACACAGAATAAAAAATCCTAAAAATTAGGAGATGTTTAGATTAACAAATGAAACAAATAGATAGTTCTGACTAGTTATATAATTATGTTAATAACCAAAATTGAAAAACTAATAATATTCTCATTCCTGTCA
>JAUZND010033804.1:0-22382 GCA_034780555.1 Coelogynopora nodosa
AGTTTTCTTCCGAAAATTTATGTAAAAATATATTTATTTTACAGCAGCTTGTGCTTTATCTTCTATTTTATTTTTATGTACCTAGTAGTAAGTAACTTGTTATATGATTAGTTCATAATCAGCTACTATGCTTATTTTTTGTAATTTAATAAATTTCAAATGACTGAATAAATAATATGTATATTAAAACAAGTCAGGACAGCTGAAATTAACATATAAGTTAAATATACCTAACCCCTAATATACCAGGCTATAAAAACAGTGCTTAAAATAGGGTTTTCACTTTTGGTTTGCTGAATCCATTCATTGTAGTTGCCCAAACTTTATATTTGATTGTCCATAAATAATTAAAAATTATATGATATATTATGTTCCTGCCAACAAAGTATCTTTCTCAGTGTGCTTGATGTTTACTCACTGTCTATACTTCATTTGTTGTATTGCATCTATGATTGCAAATATTTATACTACTTGAATAATAATCACTTCAAAAAATAATTGCTTAATTATGCAATGAATTAGTTAAAAAGAGTTGTTGCACATAAGTAAAACAAGATTGCCCTTGGGAAATTGGACTAGTTTTATTTCAAGCACTGAAAAGTATAGATTGCAGACTAGACCAGACTGAAAACTATATATTTCATATATCATCTGGACATTTTAGGACAACAGAAAGCATGGTTGTTTACAATAATAATATGTAAACAATATATTGTTTACATATAGTATAATATATGAAAAATATAGACTGCAGACTAGACCAGACTGCAGACTTTATTTTTCATGTATCATCTGGATATTTCAGGACAACAAAAAAAAGGCCTTCAATCTATTGTTTACTTAAGGTATTTAGTTTTTTATATATATACTTTAATTTTAGGCATGTATTAATATATGACTTTCCCCAGTAGAGATGTTTAAAATTAATCATATTCAAAAATACTTTGAAGCTACAGTAAAATAATACATGCTTTTTATATGTTTAAAAATTATATAAACTTTATAGAATTTAATAAATTATTAACATGCATATTATAATATATATATATATATTAATTATTAGAAAAATATTGAAAATGTTTGGCATTCAATCAATCACATAAAATATAAATAACTACTTTATTATCATAGTTTTTTTGCATATAATGCATATTTCTATTGAGCTGATTATGTTAACTATAGTAACAGATTGTTATTCCATTTGTGAATTAATTTATGTCTTTACTTTTAAATGCAAAGTGAATTCCTTACCTAGAATAAATATTATTTTTATTGGCTAAAAATGCTACAAGCATAAATAATAATCAATTTATCAGAATGTTTACATGGTTATTGTTAAAATAAGTGCAGCTGATGCTTCTGTCACTTGTTCATTACTATAGAACAGTAACATTATATATACAACAATAATTATTATGCTATGTCATATTAAAATTTATATAAATATCAATAAATTATGCACAAGTTTACCATTATATCTTCATAACAATATAAATGATTACTCTGATTTTATGGAATAAAATTTCATTTAAGAATGTGATCAATTTAATTTGTATAAAATTACAATTGAATAAATACTATAAGTAAATGTTATTTACTTTTTATTATACATTTCTAATATTATTGAGTGCTTTTATAATAAAGATATTTGATACTTTTCAAACATGTACTTTTCTTAAATAAAAAATTATAAATATATATATTTTTTTTAATGTATGCAAAATAGAAATTACAATTATTTAAAACTAGCTGTCATCATTATTAAAGTTCTGTAATATTGAGAACATATACAAAATTCAATGATACTCTCAAATAAAAATAGCTAAACTATAATTTATATTTATTTTGCTTATGTAATAATACCAATGTAATAATCAAAATTATAAATCAATTTATTAAAAATATTTATACATCTATAGTTGCCAGTAGATATTATGTCCAATAATCAGTAACTAGAGTAACCAATTTTATAAGAAGGTTTGATGATGCACCCTCCAACAAGCACTAAGACAGAGACCAGACTGTTTAGGGCATTTTATTTCATTTAGAATAGTTAGCATTTTTTAAGTATAGATTATGTGTTAAGTCAATCTGGCAAAATTGTATTCAATATCAAAAATATAAATATTGCTTAGTCTAATTGTGTTTCTTGTGTTACTTCTGAAACCTCTTTCATTAAATATTTTTAAAAAATCCTTTTTTTATTTAGCAGATGAACTGAAAACGACTTTTTCAATCCATCCATGGTTTTTTGCCATTGCAACAACCAAATGAATAATTTAAAAAATAAATGCGGTTCCAAAAAATGTAAAATTTGTCTTCATTTTGATGAAACCGGAATAATTATAAGTTCTAATTAATTTAAGTATTATATTAATATTTATGCTGCATGTATCTTTTCTACATTAATATATGTAATAACCTGTAAATGATATAAACTTCAAATTAATGGAACCTTCCCAACATTTAATAAATAGTCTTAAATTAAATTAAAAATATAATCTTTTTTATTGTGCTACAGCTATTCACTTTTTAAAAGGTTATCACGACCTTTATGATATTTAAATTATAGAAATTAATCAAAAGTGGACTTCCGAAAATATTGTCAAAATGAAATATTTATATATTTTTATGTATGCAACCAGATAGTATAAATAAAGATTTGGTTAATTACTGATTTGGTGATTGATGATTGATGATTTGGTTAAATACTATTAAGATTATTTTTTATTTATATCTTTCATATATGTTTTATTTATTGATTTCTAACGTTATCTTTATTTCCAGTAATTCAAATATAAATTGTCCCATATTTTTTATTTAAATTTGATCATTAAATATATAATTAGCCTACACATAACATGTATAATTAGTTTCTCCCTACTTACTCTGACAAAAAATGTATTTTTCCATAATCTAATTGTTTTAATTTTCCTCCAGTGAGACATCTTCAATTATATAAAACGTTAGTAATTTTTTATTTTATTGCTCTAATTATTTTATATTTTTTTATATCAATCTATTGCTGTAAATATTACATCAAAAAGATCATAAAATTTTCATTGTTTAGCATACAATAATCTTCGCTTTATCTTCCTTTGTGTTATAATCCTATATTAATAAGCCTAGATTATGAATTAATATGCTTAGCTTGTGAACTGTGAAAACAAAGTTTACTAAAGATAATATTCTTTGCATAGATCTTGCCTACGGGCTTACGAACAAAATCCGCACTAGGTATGTAATAACTAATACTAGTATCATCATCATTTACTTGTTTATAAGAAATGTATACTTTGTTTATAATTATGAGAATTCAAATTAATAATTTTATATAATAATAAAACAAAAACCAAAAGAAGTGTTAATTCCCTATAAGATCTCCAAACCTTTCTCCAGTGTTGTAAGCTTTCAAATGTATGGGGAAGATTTAAAAAAATCAATCGAGCATTTAGGTCGGATTGAATATAGATAGCATCTCTTCGAGGTAGATTTTCTATTGCTTGTAGGGGGTCCACAAAGAACAAGTCTTTATCCGCTACTAGGGCTGCATTTATTAAGGCATAAACAGTGATGAGGTGTGTTTTAGGATCATAGTTTTATTTATGTACAGTGAAAAACTATTTTTTAATATTTTCATATTCAATGTCGATAGATTGTTAATTTTGTTATTTTCTTTATTATATATTTAAATGAGTAGTTTTCTTATATTTAAATAAATTTCTTTTATACATTATCCTTCTGCTTAAATGTTTTTTGTTTTGGATATAATGTTAAAATTGTTATTTTTAATGTTCTTATTTTGTAAACGTTATTCTTATTGTTCGTATATTTTTTTATTATTGTTCTTTTCATTTAGAAATACACAATATGTCAGGCACTATGCTTCAGGATTCAATGGATTGCCTATGTAGATGTCATATTAGACCATCAGAATCTTGTGATATTCACGGCAATTCCGGTAGTTCAGGAGACAATGATTTAAATCCTGAAGACACAAAATTTCCTCAGGACGTTTATCAAGCTAATACCGGTAATGACAAAGGCTTTTCCACTGTTGGAATTGGTCTCGGAAAATTTACCAACGAAGAGTGGGCCGTAAACAATGCTAGACATCATGACCAAACATTAGCGGATATCGTAAAATCAAAATCTAATCGAGAAGATGCAGACAACGTTATGAAGTCAATTGTTGCTGAGATGAAGCGCAATCAAATCGACAGCACCACATCAATCCAAGTGCGGCTAATAGATGTAAATTTCTGGAAGTCTGAACTTGAGCGTGAAATAAAAGATATGCTCGATGAAACTGATTGTCTTTTAAACAGAAAAAAACGATTGGAGAATGCGCTTTCTTCATTGGAAATTGCCAGGCATATTGTTACAGATAATCTTCATTGTCGAGATCGTCGATATGGTGTTGATAGAACTGAAGATTCCGCCGAAAGGGCACTTTTAAAAGTATGTTTAATTCGATATATAATATGCTTATTGACAACGTATACATCTTAAAATTATTTTTATGTTGTTTTAGGAATTAGATCTTCAATGTAAAGTAGAAAAATTATGGAAAAAAGCATTGGAATCGATCACGATACAAATCGAGTGAGTAACTACGATAATTTTTTTTAATGTAGACACCTCAATAATGTAGATACTTTTTATAAATTTTATTTGAACATTATATAATGTTACTTCAATTTCTTTAAATTAATTATTTAAAATTATTGTTGTTGCATTGTATAATTGTTTTAATGTTTTAATAATACAATACAGAACATTCCTCTATCATTCAAGAGTCACAATATTGAATATTTTTAAATGAAAAATACTAATTTGTTTTTCTATAAATATGTATGTATCTACTATAAGTACAACATGATTGTAATATAAATAAGTAGATTTTAGATACAGATAAAGTTAAAAAGGGTTCCTGATGTGCATGTTCTAAATAATTTGTTTTCAATTAATTCATAAAACATGGAAAAATTAACTAAAATTTTTACAACTTAAAATAATTTACGATTCAAACTAATAAATATCTCATTATACCGAAATTGCAACAAA
This sequence comes from Coelogynopora nodosa, assembly GCA_034780555.1. Classification (NCBI taxonomy): domain Eukaryota; kingdom Metazoa; phylum Platyhelminthes; order Proseriata; family Coelogynoporidae; genus Coelogynopora; species Coelogynopora nodosa. The sequence goes on from JAUZND010033804.1 coordinate 5,068, forward strand.
AGAGTAATGTTTTATATTTTTTTCAATCGATTCAATTGACTTTAGAATATATACAGTGTCCTACTGTACCGTGAACAAATTATAATCTGACTATAGAAAAGCAAAACCCTAATATTTTTTTACAATCACCAACAAAAACGGGGTGATATATTGCAGGTTTAAAGGGAATATTTAATTCAATCAATTTTATTAAAGAGTTTGTACAAAAGATTATTATATTGATATATTGCTCTATAGCCGTATTTATTTCAACGTAAATGGTATTCTGTATTGTTTATTGCAATAGATTCAAACCGTTTAAAGGACTAAAAATTTTAATTTATTACTTAATAACAAATGATTCAATGTAAGTACTCTGCGAGTAGTACTTACATCTAAAATCAATCAAATTAAATCATTTATATTTGCGGTAAAAAATTTAATAAATAAATGGATTATTAAATTTAAATAAAGAATGTATTCGCCGCTTCGCGATTCATACACTCTATGCATATATTCACTGTCTACTGTACTCCGTATCGTATAACTGGGTAAATTATTTTAATAGAATATATGTATATTTAAATAATATTTTAATTTAAATATAGTATTAGTTCTTTCCCTAGAGAATGTTCGCTAAATAAGACAGTGAAATATATTGGAATAATTTAAAAAAAGGATTTCCATGCTTTAAAGAAAGTGCATAAAATGTTAATTATCATATACATAAATCCTCTTTTCCATACTTATTATATGATTTAACTTTAATAATTAAATTATGGATTTAATTAAATGTAGACTGCTTATAATTGCAATTTTATTATTGTCTATACCATTTTATTCATAGATATTTATAACTACTCTATAACTATAGGAAGCTGTTAATATCTCAACCATAGAGTAATTTATACATAGAGATTTCACTCTAATTGATTTCATATACATTGCGTTAAAATTTTTTGTCAAAAGAATTTGGTTTTATTTTAATAAATTTAATGTAAATGGGTAACAAAACAGTAGTGTTAAATATTTCTTATTAAATTTATTTTAAGAGTAAAATTTTATATTCATATAATTTTAACATGCGTAACTTTTCAATAAAATATAATTTATTGTCTGTATATCTAAAACTGTTTTACTACATGAACTCTGAGACATAGTAGCTAAATCAATTATTTTAACTAACGTGTTTTTGTTAAATATTTTAAATATCGCGATAAAACATATCAAAAGTTTACGGCATAACTAGGAAACGTAATTAAAACATTAAAATAATGGTTATTGTAGAAAATTCCAAAGTTTTTATAATATTTTGATATAAGCATTTTATGAAACCGAATACAGTAACCTTTGCAGCTGTGTCTTGTTTACTACATATTTTAAAAATATAGTTATTATAGAAGTTAAATTTTTTTAAATTTGAGTATACGCTTAAATTTTAGCGTGTTTAAATTTTACCTTAAAAAGTAGGCAAAGTCTATTTATATTTATGTACTGTAGAAGTTGATTACGCAATACTTTATTCAATATGATTTAAAAATATATATTTAGACATATTTTAGTCTGTATAAAAAATTATTAATTTTTATAATTTTCTTAAAATATACATTATTATAAATAAATTGTTCACTTTAATTTCCCGCCAATCTAATCCATTATAATTACCACATAGTTTCTGCCTTATATACAGCTATTGTAGCTTAGCGTATGATAAGAAAACTAATTATTTTTATGATCGAATTGAAAAATGTACTAAATTGATCAATAAAATTTAACGGCATAATATGCTAAATTATAGTATGTCATTTTGACCCTCACTTCTCAGACTAAATTAGACTTCTCAGGCTAACGTTATATTAAATGTTTCTAATTACAATTATTTATAGAATGCAATGTTTATTTTTACTGTTATTAATTTTATAAATTAACTGTCGTATAAATAATTAAATAATAATATCACCATATAAAATTTTATAGTATGATCATGTATTTTTAATGTACATTCAATGGACGAGGTCAATTTAAAATTTTTGCAAATATTATGAAAACGTTACACAGCTTAAATATCGATACTAAATTATCAAGTGGAAAGATCAACGTGCGGCAAGGACTCCACTAAAATGTACAAATGTAACAACATTCAAACATCATTGTGCCAATCCAAAATAATTTTGACGGTCCTGGAAAAACAAACTTCCTATCATCCGATTAAACTAAAATAAGGTACATAGATACTTTCTAAAGACTTGTTATCGATTAGTATCATTTTTATGACCAGATTACATCATAAACTCCAGTTTAGGAAAACTATAAGAAAATAACCATATATGCCATATATTGACCTCTATATGCTATAAATGTTGATCAATGTAACCAATTGACTTGATTCTTTTTTGCATCTGATTCCAGATCACGAGATCTATATTTGTTGATATATTTTTATAAATATTATATGCTACTTATATAAATTAGCTACAAGTAGTATAAATGCTAGATAGTATTATTTTATATTGCTGGTTATTTTAATAAATAATTTTTATTATTTAAGTTATATATATACAATTTACTATAAGCTTAGTTTTTTATTAATGTTGCAAGTTTTAGCTCCTAATATCATCGGCAAGTATGAAAACCCACGGAGGAGTACAAAATAGTTCAATAATAACAAAAAAAATTATATGTAAAAATTTTCGAAACTGTATTTGTTATATTTTTTTAGTTAGATAAAAGTATTTTAGCCACTGAGTAAAGAAATAATCTGGGTCATACATTAAATAGCTCAATCACAAACTTAATTTCTTTAAAAAAAATTGCCAACCCCCCTCCACATACGAAGGGTTAATGCAATAGAAAGTAAGCACAATCATAATAAGTATCATGAGATCATTGATTTTTAAACAAAACTTATTTGTTAAAGACTTCTCGTATGTGAAATTAGTTAGAGTCAAATCATTCAACCTGACGAAATGATGTTGTCTGCAGCTCTGCAACAGCTCTGTTCTATCCTGGGGAGTAATGTTTCATATTAAAACTGTTGATAATCCGCATCTTGCTAATAGACGGCGAAAGGCTGCCTCAAACTGTGCTGAAGTGGGGTTGTTGTTTAAACTGCCCCTACTGTGAATGGCGTTTAAAAGAAGTTCGATATGCTCCTGTGACACCTTATACGCTGGAAGGTACTGTAACATTCCAGAAAATTTTGCAAGTTCAAGAAGAATTTCAGCCATAGAAATTAGATTAATCAAATGTCGCTACACATTCAATAGCTCCAAATTTCCTTTTACTGATAGCGATGACGTTTCCTTTGGGGATTTCTCATCCTAAAAAAATAGATACCTCCTCCGAAAAGGTGACATAATACATTACTTCATATTACCTACATGAAGAGCTTTCGTTTTGTATCTTTTGGCAACTATCGTGTGCGAATTAAGATAATCAAAGTACATCTGATTGATGGGGTAATTAGCTTAGATTGATTATCCACAGCAAAGCGTATCAAATCAAAAATGCGTGATTTGACAATTGGATATTTATTATCATCGAAGAGTTGACCTATCTCATCCCAGGGCATTCCATGATCATAGTTAGAAGTTCAATAAGAGGCGTTCTTTAACCCGACAGTATTTTAGAAATGCATTTATTGCAAGTAGTAGAGTCTGCTTGCGCTCTCTTGTTGAATTTGATACTGGCGCTGGTAGTGGTGATTGCGCTGTTGGAGATGGCTAAGGAGATGAGACTTCCTGTCGCCCGCCTTCCTGCTCTGTCTACGCCTGGCTTCCAGTGATTGATCTGGCGGTAGATTTTTTCTAAACCTAATCATGTGGTTTTAAAATATCAAACTATTCAGGCAGGCCAATTTCGTATACTTTAATAAAACTGACAAGATCATATGGCGACTTATAGCCTGTTCCTTTAAATAATTTAATAGTCTGCAGTGGCTCATTGAATAGGAGATAACGAGATAATAATAAATTATCCACAAATGTAGTCTTTCCGTCAACAGTCATACTGGCATTCTGCTTGAGTCGAATATCCGTGTTCGTTTTTACAATGGGTTCATGTATATATTAACTTTAGAATTATATTCTTGTTTATAGGCATAAGTCTATAAACATGATACAGTATTTAATAAATGTCATCTAATAATTTTGACACAATGGATCCATGAGAATTTTTCAATCGCAACAAGCATTTGATTGAGAGCAATGAAGAGGAAGAGAAGGAGGAGGAAAATTTTACTACAAGAAACATGAAACGCAAATATAAGCCTCAGCATGTGGAGAGTGAATTGTCTGAAGAGGAAGAGGATTGGGGAGGAGAAGTATGAAGAGGAAGTGTCCACCTCTAACAGACAGGATATTCATTATGTGGATTGATCATGTCGATTGTCAAAACAAAATGCACTTCTATGACCCGGATTAGAGTTCCAGTCCGTATAATTCCTTCCTTGTTTGACATATTCTACTGGAAGATTTTAGGAAAGATGTACAATGAAGGAGATTGAAAAGCTTGTGAAGCCAAGGATTCAGCATCACTTGATCGTTTTGAACAGGCGTACCAAAGATAAACTATATGGACTAATTTTTAAATCAATGGAAGATATACTACGCTTAAATAATGACACAGTGATATCCCAAATCTCTGTCTTGGAAGAAGCCATAAAAAGAAGTTGGTGTATATTTCGAAATCACGTTAGACAGCAAGTTGGACTGTGGTTATGGGCTGGTCAAGTCACAGTGGCTACGTCAACATTACTGATACTCCGACCGATGAAGATGAAACTTATGATGAACAGTGACACTGACATATTTCTTATACCCTAAATACTTACGCGTTCCTACTCTGTGACTTTTGAAATAATAATAATAAATAGTATTCTATCTCATTCACCACGTGTGCTTCAATGATTCAAATTAAGGGATATATTTGAGGAGTTTAGGGATTTAGGAGTTTATGAGTTTAAGGATTTGGAAGTTTAGTAGTTTAGGGATTTAGGAGATTAAGAGTTTAGGGATTTTAGGGTATTTATCTCAACTGAAATAATTTCAGACCCGATAAAAAGTGAGAATGAACTTCAAAGTACATGTAGTATACCTATAGTAACACGCTTTCATACTAGTAGTATATCTCAAAACAATTTCTGTACTTGCCTTAGTTGGCACGAGCAGCGTGATCGGCGACTCAGGCCTGCAACACATACTATTGAGAAAAATCAATAAAAGTTGTCGAATGGCCGATTTTGTAAGTAGTGAAATCATACTCGGCTACCTTGACTTAGTCAAAATCCTTATTGTAGGAAAATGACTTAGTCAAAATCATTTTACATTTGTGGGGGGTTGTTTCTGTTTCGGGGGATAAGATGACGTAGATATACACCTTCCATACTACTATTATATGAAAAACTAACCATAATTTCAATTATATTATTAAAATTATATTATACTAGTCTATTTTTAAACTATTTGAAAATATTACTTAATTCAGATATAAAATGTATCACACAATCTTTAGAGATATTATTTACAAACTAGTGGTCAGTTCTAAAATCTATCAATTGTGAATTTATGGTTAATATATTTAAGAATTAACTGTTTTCATTTTGTATAAATTGATTAGATACATTCATGGATGCCAAGAGAAAATGTGAGTCTCTCTAAATTATCCTTAATAGATGATAATGTGATAATGTGAGGACAGTGGTCTACTAAAAAATAAACTTTGACATTCTTAAAAACAACTTTTAAAACAATACTGATTATATGGAGTTTTCCAACATTTAACGTTTAACATTTGTTAACAGATCAAATTGTTCCATTTAGTTCTATTTTAGTATACTAAAATATTGTTCATAAATCAAATCATAAGACAACATAATATATTAATAATTATGTACATAATAGATTATTTTTTAAATATTAGTTAGACAGGAAATTTTTAATCTGAGCAAATAAATAAACTAAAAAATACATATTCCAATTTAAATAATCAAACTATAATTTTAAAATCTCTTGTCATATTAACTGCAGATTTGTTTATCTGTACTAATTTATTAATTTTATTTACATCTACTTGTTTAGCACATTTAGAAGTGTCTATAATAATAGCAAAATAATGTTTTATATATACTTTTTTTTTAAATATATTTTCTGAATATTTTTCGCTATGAAAAAATATTATTATATATCTTGAATAGTAATTAAAATTTATAAACATAAACTTTTTTTTACTATAATTTATAATTTTTAAAATTTTCTTCTTATTTTCAATGACCACAAATTAAATTATAAAAATATATTATAAAACCTATAATTTAAATTCTACCTACAGTTGTGGCCATATATATTGCAACAACATCAAAAATACACAAAAACACAATAAAATCAACGTTTGTTTTGTTTTCACGCTAACTATATATCTACAATTTCACACTACATCTACAAGTGTCACAATGCAGCTAAAATTCTGAAATTATCCTCAATATTATGTATTATATTCCTTAGATACAACCACAGCTTAAATGCGTCTGGGTATGCTAGCGATAAGGGAAATGACAGTAGTGCTGTGAGATATCGGACGAGAGCAACTTCTACCAATTTAGTATTTAGTTGGATTGCTAAAGTGTTCGGTTCGGAGACCCTGTAGAGACCGGTACAAGCGTCAATATATCTTTCCAACCATCAAAAACTCTCCTCACGTAATGGTTTGGGGTGCCCTTTCAAACAAGGGTCGAGGTCCCCGATAATTCCTGGCCAAAGGAAGATCGATGACTGCAAACAAATATCTCGGAATACTCAAAGAAAAGCTGGAAATACATATGGGGATTTGTGGCACTACCAATTTCCAAAGAGATGGCGTACTATGCCACACAGCGAACATTGTCAACGCACGGATCCGCGAAAGAGGATATCAGATTATGCAATGGCCAGGCAACAGCCTAAACCTGATCCCCCATTTTTAAAAGTTATGGTCGTTACTGAAGGTCAAGGTTCCAGAGAGGGGCACAGCAACATCACTTGATGAACTCACTAAGCTAATAAAGATGTTTTGGGAGCTAGTAACTCCTAGGAATATTGTCGTTTCCTTATCGATAGCATGCCCAGACACATTAAAGCTGAGGCTAAAGCGACGGGATATAATACGAAATATTGAGGACAATTTCTGAATGTTTAGCTTCATTGTAACATTTTTATATGTGAGCGACATTTCTTGATGTATTGGGACATATGTAGAGGTATAGTTAGCTTGAAAAACCAAAAATAATATATTTTCTTTTGTTTTTTATTTTGTTAAAATACATATGGCTACGACTGTAGTCATTTAAACAACATAGATATCTATGATTTTATTGCATTATTAGGCGTTAACAATAATTGAATATTTTTTAAGAATTACAATTATTCATTTTTTTTTAAATCTACAATGGCTGTTATTATCAAACGCTTTAATATAAAAAAAAAATTACAGTATTTAATTGTTCCAACCTAATTGTTGCACGAATATGATGATAAATATTAAATATATGATACTATTGATATTATCAAAATTAAGAATCGATAAACTGTTTAATATACTTTGCTTTAAATTATGTAATATTCCTATTTTTATGGACTACTTTTTTATATATATTAGGACTTATTTAAATGTAATGGTAAATTTTTGTTAAATATTATATGTATATTATTCTTCTATGTTTGGTCATCCTACCTTATCTAATTTTGTTTTTGTCCTACACAATCGAAAATTATCCATGTAATCTTCGAACTATATAAAGTATTTTGAATTTCAAATATATTTGTGTGGAATTTTTAAGGTTATGATAAATATTATTAGTGGCAGCTACTTTAATTATATTATTAGAAAATTAAATTATTATTAGAAAATTGCTCTCGAATAAATTTTTTATCAATAAAAAACTTACAAAGTATTTTATCTACTCAATTTGGTGCATTCTATGTCTTATATTATCTTTATCATATATTTATTATTATTAAATAAAACCATGCCTCTTTTACAAATTTTCCCTAGTTATCTTCTACATGCACATACACATAATATCAATCATATGAAGTATGGAAGTTTTAACGACATTTTTAGTGTGTTATTTATTCAACGCTAACACCACAATAAAGTTATGGATTTTCCCCTCTCTCTCATGTATTATTGTTTCTATGTTGTTTCTATATTATTTAATTATACTAATAACGCAAAATGGGAGAATTCTGCTTATATATAATATATATAATATATAGCCGAAATGAATAAAATGACAGTCTTAATATTGTAAAATAAATTATTCAAACATTTTATTTTGTTTTCCAAACGTCTACAATAGTAGACATGTATTTTGTGTAAAGCTTAGCTGCTAGGGTAGCCTATGTTATATAACAGTCAAACAAATGTTTTATCTGATTGTATAAACACTGTAAACCAAACTTGACCAGGGGTGGGGATGGAAGGGATAGGGAAAAGAAAGGGGTAAGAAAAAGATGAGAAAAAAGATAAAAGTAGGGGTGGGGAAGGAGGGGTAGTTCAAATTAAAATTAACCCCCTAAAAACTACTAGGCCGGTTTACTGTAAGCACTGTCCCTGTTTGATAGTTTTCAAACATTTATATAGCGCAAATGACACTAGTTTGTTATGCTCATAATAGGATCCGCATCACTGAATGTATCACTCTGAAATGTTCTGGAATAACTAGGTGCTTCGCGAAATAATAAAACAACATCTTATAGTACTGGCTTCAAAGAATTTATCGCTATGCAATGTCCTATGCTTGAAAACGAATATTTACGTGTTAAATATTGTTTCACATATATTTCATGTATAGAATAGTAAGGCAGTGCTGTTATTTTGACTTTAAAACGGGCTTAATAATGTTATTATTTTATTTTGGTGTTGTATTATTTCGATAATTTGAAATTTTGGGAATTATACTATATAATATAGTATATAAATGCAATAAAATATATTATTTTATTGCATTTATTCTATAAGATTTATAATGGAACACTAAATAGATTACAAAAAAATGTTTGATCATAAAATTATAATAATTTATAAACTATAATGATAACATTAATCAGGTAAGAAAGCAAATTAGCTACGAATATTAAATAAATTTATTATTTCAGGGGTATAACGCTTGTATAAAAGATATAAAAATTGGTTTAACATTTCGAAAAATATTTGTACTAGGCTGCAAAAGATAAAACCGCCCCTTACTTATGATTACATTAATATATGCTAATCATGCGAACATCATAATGCTAAATATTACATTATAACTATAACTATGATGATGAGACTGTCTTCAAAGAGACAACACAAATGTAATCATATTTATTATTCATAATTGAACTTTTTTATTTAATAAAGTGCAACTCGATGAATGCGCTCGCAACATATTATCAATCCATTATTGTGTTTATTATATGTTATTGTTAAAACGTTTCAAATCGTTAAAATGGACTTAGACTTGCAATTAAATAATATAGCGATGTTATAGTGACAGTTACATTTTTCCCAGTTAACTCTACACACATGCACATACTATCCATAATATAAAGTATAAGATTCATAAGAAACTTACAATGGCATTTATTCAGCGATAGATAAAAAAAAAATTTTTTAGTATTATTCATACAAATTAATAATAATAAATAAAAATTAATACAATAATTTTTTTAATTATTGTCTATTTTATTTAATATTGTTTATATTTGTTAACGTTTAAAATAAACAACATAGTACTATTGTTTTCACTTTTTTCATGTTTGCACAATTGAATTTGTTTATTATTTAGTAATTATCCGTCGTACAGATGTGCAACCTTTTTTACTATGTCACAATCGCGTCTCCATGTTCACTCGGTGGTCATTATATTCAATTAAACCGCACAGTCGGAACCGGGAAGCCAAGGAGCAGCTCGAGACGGACTGGAGCAACAAGAAGGAGGCGGACGAGTACGACACGGCCAACGCTAAGCTGAGCAACTCCAACCCTAACAAACAGTTCTACGCCGGGGTGGCCAACTCCACAATGCCCAACCAGCTGTCGCCGGAGGCCTGGGCCCAACATTCGCACGACAACATAGTGGCGGCCGAGCAGGAGCGCCTGGCCAGCGAACAGTTGCGCATGACTGTGGACAACATGTTCGACGACAACGCTCGTGACATGCAACGCGCCTCGGACACCACGCAGACCGCGGTCCAGAGCAATATTGACAGCTTGACCGACTCCAAGTGCAAAATGGAGGGCCTTCTCAAGAAGGTTTGCGCATTTCTGTTTCCTATAGAGTCTTAAATTGAATTTTATACTCAAAATATCAAAAATTGTATAGTGATGTAGCAAGTCGTTCGCAGCACAAAACTTACAAATATGGTATGATAGGATTGGATCATTTGTAATACGAGTTGAATAATATTTGACATTTTTACACTCCCTTTTTTTCATTTATATTATGTAGATATGTGTATTTTTAAAGCAAAAATAGACGATTTAATAATACCGCCGGAAAATATACCTCTAAAAATAAAGACTAATTGAACAAATGTCAAAAAGAAGCCAGTTACTGTTTGTTGCTGTTAGTAGCCCTTTCGAAACCTTTTAGTTCGTGATCAGTAAGCAAAAGGTCAACTGGCCAATGTGAAGAATAGCATTCCTTGCTAAAATACTTCGGATAAAGTTATTATGTTTTATCTAGTTTTGATATACACTAATGCAATTGAAGTATATAAAGCAGTTTATCAAATATTTTCCAATTTAAGATTCTGTTTAGTGTTTCCAAATAATAACTTACAGAAAATATTTTTTATATTGGGAAATCTATTTTTTATCGTCCTGTTCAGAACTGCAACGAAATCACTGAGATGGAGAAGAAGCTGAATGACTTGCACGATGCTATTCGTAACCTGGATGACTCAACGAAAGTGGCCCAAACACGATTGCACAATCGTAATTTCCGTCCTGGTGCCGACTTTTGTAAAGATGCCGCTCAGGACCAGTAAGTTTAATTGATTTAAATATGAATTCAATTAATTTTTTGCTTAACCCAAAAGTTCAATATATTTCAATATTAATCAAATTAATATCACTTTTTAGATTAGCGTTGGTTTGCAAAAGCTCGTATAATATGTTAATGATTTATCTTTTGTTATTATGGTACATACTGTACTAATGAATAATACTGTTTAAATTCTGCAAAAAGACTTAAAGATATAGGTCACTCACTTCAGTATCATATTGTAATTTGCAACTATTTGACAATTCATACAGTCAATCAATTTTTTGATTGAATGATAAAATCTGACATAACAATAAATACTGTAATTCATAAATACAGCTATTAATAACATTTAGATTGTTGTATTTTGTTGCAATTTCTATTTTTCATTAAAATCTATCTATAATCATTATATAATCGTCAAATAAAAATCATTGCTAGTACAACTGTTGATCATCATAAATACATTTCCTGACTGATTAATACATTTTTCAATTACGTAGCGTTCATATTTAGGTATAATATTCCAGTATGCTTTAATGTATGACATAATTGTATTTTTTGTCATTTTCTCTTTCTCAGACTTGTAGACGAAATAACCAGCATGAGCAAGCAAATGGGTATCCTTCTTTTCCAAGTGAACCGCTGTGAGAATTCACTAAAGGATATGTTTGACACACGTGAAAATTTAGAGCGTGAAATCGCCTGCAAGAAGAACACCATATTTATTGACAAAGACAAGGTTCTTACGCATCGCTATCGTTATCCGTCCAATGCCCGATTTAGGGGATTTAATCATGTCTGAAGATCTCTTTGCGCGTCAACTGTGTATTAGTTAATATCAATTTTATTATCATTTTGTGCAAAATTTTGAGTATTATTTTTTTTGAAGAACAATATCTTCAACAATTTACTTTATATTTATGGTTGTACTATTTTAATAGTCACGAATTGTATTTTTTATTATTTAAAATTGTTATGCAATATACGTTATCCACATGTTATTTAAGACATCTCACCTAAGCATACATAATAGTATATTTATAGCATGACTAATACTAGTTTTACATACTAATGTTTGTGTTCTTCATTGAATGGAATAAATATTAGCTTACATTAAGAACTCTTATACTTTTTAGTGAAACAAAATAACTTCTTCTTTTTTAATTTTCCATGATTATTTTAATCAGCATAAAATATTAAACAAGTCGTGTTGAGAGAGAGAGTTCATCCCTTTCGTTTTAATGCAGTGCACTAGTAGTTCGACGTCCTTAAATGGACAATTTATGATATTTTCATTTGTTTTCTCGCAACGAACTGCCTCAATGAATATTTAAAATACATAACAAGGATATATCCCCAGCAATCCCTCGATAAAATGTGTATTCGTTTTTAAATTTTTATAAATCGGGTAAAATGAAGGAGAAGACATATATTACTACATACAAATAATAAAATTTAAAATTATGCTATTGGCCACTTTAAATAGTTTCACAAAAAAGCTTGCAAAAATATTGAACTCCGAACTCCTCCACTTTATTGACATTATTTATATTTCTAATTTAACCAATATCACTATAAGGCGATATCGACTAGTTTATAAATGCATACCTGTACATCTGCAAAATGTGTTATGGGTACCAGGATCTACTTTCTAGAGATATCAGCAAGAATTTTCTACAATTTCGGAACAAATTGAATTGCACAACTTCGATTAATTTATCGAAAAAGTTTAATTTTGAATGTAAGCTTGAATGATCAGGAGGATATCGTAAAAATGGAAATGGACGACTTTCCAAAAAATAAACGTCATTCGCTTCTTGCTATACATATATACACACATCGACTATTGCACTTTCAATATAAATGATTAAATCCAGTTTGAACCATGACTCGATTTAACGTATTAAAAATGTATAATAATAAATTACAAAGCAAGTGTGTCTGAGACTGACTAGGTATTGAATAAAGTTTACATAAATTACAAACGAACATCGCAAAAAACGGATGTCCTCATTTCAGACGATTCCGTATTGGAGTAAACAACAAAAAGGATTTAATAAGATACTATGTCCAATTGATGACTTTACCCGTAAACAAGAAAGATGCTGATGACGTTTACCTATTAAGTGACGACGATAATGAGCAAGCGCAGTGTTGTATTTGTGAAACTATTGATATAGTGTTTAGGAGTTTATGGGGTTATATCGAACCCGATATATTGCATGTACCGGTCACACATTTTACAGTGGGCCGGGGCGGTATACCACTGATCTAATTTTAATGTTTGCTGTTGCACTATCTATCCTTGACTCAATAGAAAGTATTGCCGCTAAAATTACTGAGAGCTATTATCGTATGGCTCATACATTTAAATAATAACTACGATACATCTAGATAAGCGGTAACAATTTTTCCTATAATAATAATAAAATGGACCACATTTTTAACCGGGAAATAATTAATAATTAGTCTAAGTAATAATTATTCGATATACCTATATATTCTACTGAAAGTTGTAACATGTAAAATTAACATTAAAACATTTATCGTAATTGTATACCTTGAAGTTAATTTATCAAATACAATTACTTATAACGCACAAATTCATTGTAATAAAATATAATTAATTTTTCTACAATTTAATTTTTTGATGAACGAAGGAATTATTAATAAAGTTTTTTTTGATTTTGTTTTATGTTTATGCATATTTTAGTAATAACAAATCTTTAAAAATGGTGTTACGTTAATTACAATTGTTTAAATCTATTGGGCTATACATACAAAACCATAGATATTTTATATTATAAATTACATCATATTTGTGATATATAAAAATTGTATCATAAAAATTATTACTAACGAGTGAAAAGTAATTTAACATTTTTTATTTACATCTTTATTTCTAGAGTTACAATGTATTGCTACACAAGTCTTCGCCATTTTTCTTACTGTAAATGATGCAGTGGCGTAGCTACCATAGAGCGCGTGGAGAGCGCCCCCCCCCACCCCCTTTGAGCATGTCAAAAAAATATTTGTACTGATTTCCAGATCCAGCTATGTTCAACATCGTTTCTAAGCAAAAAAATGAACTGTATTTAATCAGCTCTTTAGTCACTCAGTATTATTGGTGTGACCTCTTTCACTGATTGCATTTTTGCATACGGTCTATGGCTAAATAGGTTAGCTTTATTGTATGTATATTGTCTATTTATAATTAGAGAGGTGAAAGTTACACGGGCAGGGGAGAGAGGAATAAATCACATTTTGTTAAAACATTTTATAATGATTAAACTTTGTAAATTATTAGGTACAGTAGTTTTGCACAATTGTTATTATTGATAAATGTGTCAGACCTATGTATTTTAAAAGAATATATATTTATTAAAATTCATTAAAAGAAATGTTGCACTTTGGAAAAATATCAATCTGAGAGTAAAGAATTTGCCAATAGCATTCTTCTAAGTTTCTTTTTGGCAAACCTGTCTACCACTCTTTCTAAATCCATGAGCTGAGAAATGTCTTTGTGGACGAACATCAAGATCAATACATTCAGCCTATTTTCCTTCATTGCACTTCTCCTAGCAGACTTGATAAAAGCCAAGGATGAATTCCCACGCTCCATAATAGTAGAAGTGACTTGCAGAATAAGAAGTATTCTCAGCAGATGAATGATGGTGGGATTTCAAGGCATTCTTGACTGCACCTTTTGATGATGCAATGTTCTTACAATGCTGTCTGATTTGTTCTCTTCATATAGCCACAAGAGTCTCCAGGGAACAACTTCATCATTAAAGTGTTTTGCAGATAGAAGGTCTTCGTTATACTGCTGCATTAGATCTTCCACATTATTATCAGTCAGTGAATCTAAATTCTTTGGAAAAATAGTGAGACCCAGAAGTGCAATTCTGCTCATTGTTGAAAATCTCATCTGAAGCTATGCCCAATGAGATCGTTGCAGTATTGTTTAAACACTGAAACACGGTAGTATTCCTCTGGCATATTGCATGTGCACCATCATGGTTCTCCTTTAATGTTTGGCGACCACAAATACGAGGCAAGCCGATTTCTGATCCTGATATTGCAAACTTTTTAACCATTTCAGCGAAGATTTGCGGGAAAGTATCATCATTAAGCACTGCTTCTTGGATTGCTCGCTTTTTCTCTTCAATTTCAGAGAATGATGTCAAAATGTCCATACTCTGAGCCTGAAATATTTTGGCTAAGTCTTGAGTGAAGCGGAATGAAAACGGACTGTTTCGAATGCAGCAAGAAAAGACGAGCTTGTAATGGTGTTCAGAAGACCATTTGCATCACAGAGTGCCTTACAGTCCCACTTAGTTTTTCCATAGAGTACCATCTGGTCCAGACAATTAATAAGTGGCTCGTACATTTCGTGAACATCAATGAAAATTTGATGCTTCTCCACCCATCGTGTCTGGCAGAGTGTCTTGAGGCATCGTTTATTAATTTGCTCTTTTTTTGCCTTTGTTAAATTCAAATTATCTATTTCGTCTTCCAGAGCACGGGTTTTCTTTGGAGAATAATTAAAGAACTGTCCAAGTTTACGTAATGTAGGTTCTCCATCATGTTAAAAATACTAGGAACTTTAGCAGAATGTACGAGAGCCAAATTCAGGTCATGGCTGACACTATGAATGTTTTCCTTGCCTGTTTGAAGGTGATTAGCAAGTGTCTTATTGCCTGATTTCATTAAGAGATGAAGAAGACCACGAAAAACTCCACTTTCAGCATTTTCTTTATCAAACAAATCGCCATGGTCTCGGTGACCTCGTAGAGAAAGGCCATACTTAGCACAGAAGGCGATAGGTCTCAAAGCCGATTTCAGACTTTCTCTATTTGCTTTGATAAGTTCAACTTGGGCCTTTTTCATAGTCATATCGATCCGTTTGGAAGGATTTGCTTGTGTTTCTAAAAAGCCGAAAAGAAAACCTTCTGATGTCTTATGCTTTTCTGTCTTAGCATGTACCTCTGCCAAATTGTTCAATTTACGAAAGTTCACACATGGCTTTGTGATCCACACTTCGGATGATGCAGAATCAAATTTTCCTTATTGTGGAAAATAAATGCGGGCAAGGCAATACGCACCATTTAGCACAGGACAATAGTACATCCAAGGGAATGTCTCCAAAAGTTTTGCATTGAAGGATCGATGAGATACGCCTTTCTTGTTTTTTGCTTCTACATACACTCTTGTAGGAAATATAAAAGAATTAGGTGGTTTCCTGCGGTCATCAAGTATTTCCTTTTCCTGGTCTGAAAGAGTACCTTTAATGGCAGCTGTCACCGCTGAGATTTATTCAGTTACAATATTTGCAGCAGATGAAGTTGTTGACAAAACAACAGGTGAAGTCGTTGACGAAATAGTCGACGAAGTTGCAGCAGAATATGTTTCAGTTGAAGCATTTGAAGAATCAGTAATACTAATTGGAGAAATCACACCAGGTAAAGTTGAAGGAACAGCAGCTTCAAATCCTCTTTTAATGCCAAAATCGAATAATGAGCTACTAGGTTTTTTCCTTTTTCTGTCTGACATTGCCAATCAAAATATGTGAATGTAAATCTGTAATTCTCACGAAACAGTGAATCAATAAATGAATAAATCAATACTAACACGAGTTAGTAGGTACATTGAGAGTATTACTTACCTACCAATCTGCACCCTACCTTCTTTCTCTATGATCTGCAATTATATACAAGCAGACAAGCTCTAATAGCCAATCAAATCTGGTCTGTGTCTATCATTCACAGAAATCTGGATGTCTATATTTTGCAATAGATATAGCTACATACATACATACATTATGTACATTTACACATACGCTATAAATAGTTTAATATACGAATTACTGCTAACTTTGTAAATTACGCGCAGTTTCTGGCTACGCCACTGTCATGAAACTGAAACCAATGCCCTTAATTAATCAACTGCTTAATTATAGGGGCAGTTTTCCAATATAGTGGTTTATAATAAAAGAAATATAATATCTTTATACAGAACACTATATTAGAACATATCAATAATTACTACCAATACTATTGTATAATCCTGATATATTTCTAACTATCGAAATTAGATACTTACAAAAAAAGGTATATTTTGTTGCTAAAAATATTTTTTTGTTTTAATGTGGTCGGTGGACTGTGACTACATATGGCGGACCAGAGGGTTCAGTGTGGAAATCTCTAAGATTTCCTATTTAAATGAGGTTTACCTGGTAAATCTATAAGATTTAAAATTTAAACGAGGTATACCTTGCAGACCTCGAGGTAAACCTTGCAGACCTTGAGGTAAACCAGGTAAACCTTGCAGA
>JAUZND010033815.1:0-22380 GCA_034780555.1 Coelogynopora nodosa
ATGGATATACTAGGAGTTGCAGTGAAGATACTGCATGGATATACTAGGAGTTGCAGTGAAGATACTGCATGGATATATTAGGAGTTGCAGTGAAGATACTGCATGGATATACTAGGAGTTGTAGTTAAGATGTCCCTGAAATGCATAATATTTAAAAAAATTAAACAGAGAGTGCTTGTTCTTCTCTATAATCTCTATATTAATTTTACATGTTACTGTGTCTATATTCGATTTGTATTAAAAAGTTATTAATATACATATTTATACTGTATGTTCAAACAAAATTTCCTTAGAATTCTAATATATATGCTACTAAAGCTACTTAAACGTTCTGGATTTCTTTCGTCTTTTAGTGGGTTCAATTATTTATTTATATTTAGGTTAATGCCTCTAATTTCTTTTGATTAAGTTTTATATATTGTCATTATATTATTCATTATATACCATTAATTTAAAAATTTGAAAGCTACTTGAATTTTACATATAATGAAAAGATTTAATTATAACTTTATTCTCTATTTTTAATTATAATAACAAAGAGCGTGAACAATTAGATAAATAATTACAATTATTTGCGCAAATTACATTGGAGTTGCTCTTCTGCATTGTAATCTATTTTTTTTAAATAAATCTATATTATTTATTACTAAATTAATTTTAAGTGAAAATTTTCATTTTTTGTGATCCTAATCAAATATTTTATAATCCATCTTTAGATGGAAACTTTAAAAAATCCGTCAATAATCAATTTTTCTTATATTACAGTTCCCACATTTTCATTGTATAAT
Organism: Coelogynopora nodosa; assembly: GCA_034780555.1. Lineage (NCBI taxonomy): Eukaryota > Metazoa > Platyhelminthes > Proseriata > Coelogynoporidae > Coelogynopora > Coelogynopora nodosa. The sequence goes on from JAUZND010033815.1 coordinate 789, forward strand.
ATATCATTACTAAAGTATTTAGCCTAGTTTTCTCTAAAAAATATTTACATATTTTATTATCAAAATGCTGTCAACCGGGTAGAATTTATAGACTAAAAAATTAAGTTATTAAGATTGGAAAAATCGTTCATCAAAAGTGAGTCATAATTATGACCGAATAAGCAGTGCGAATTAAAAGAAAATATATTCCAAATTTATTTTTTAGTCGTGACATATTTTAACACCTTAAAAACTATTCAATCCCTCTCCTGACTTCTATTTTCTACAACTCTTCTCTTTCAGCTTTCACACTTTCTTACTTTCTAAATATTAAAAATATTTTTTGCGGTATATGTAACTATGAAGCAAGAGCAAAAGCACAACGATTTCCCAATTAACTGTGAAAATAATGTTTATTCAGATGTACGCATAGGAATTGAACAAGATGAGTCGACTAAAACTAACCTAATAAATATGTAGAAGGTCAAATTCTGTTATTGAAAGATTACTTTTTTTATTTCCTTACTTTATCATTGAAAAAATACATCCTTGTAATTGAATGTATTCGTTTTTTCAACTTAGTAAGGGTATATTTGAACAAAATAATGTTTTTATATACCTACAATAAAATCAACGCAAGGCCATCTGTATAATGTGTTAGTTAAACAAAATTATTATCTTTATTATCTAATTGCGCTAAATTTGTTTAACATAATTAGTATAATGTAGTTATGTTTTATTTTATTTTTTTAAATATGAATTACAATTGCAAAGCATGTCATTTATTGTTTATTTTATATAAATACATATAAATACATATTAATATTAACGAACATAAAACAATATATATATATAATCCTATTATTAAATGCCAAACATTGTCTATAATTGTTTAAATTATAATATTCAGCTTTAATAAACAAGTTAGTTGTATAAACTATATATTATTAATCGATCAAATGTTTTCGAAAAATGATTATTCCCAAAATATAAGAACCAAAGTTACCCAATTGACTATCTAAATAACTCAAAATAAAATGTGTTAGCTAAGTAAGAACCCTAAATTAAAATCTTCCCTAAATAATTTTATTAAAATATTGTTGGTGTCCTGAAAATGTTAGCACACTTATGTTTCTTTCAAAAATATTCCTATACAATTAATAATTCTCGTTCATTTTCATTTTCTTTCTTAATAAGACATTTGCTCGAAACATTACAATATTACCAAGATGTTGTATTTTCTTTTTAGGAAGTTTATACATAAGTTCGTATTTTCATAAAGAGATTCCTAATTTTCTGCTCGATACTGGAAAACTGTAGTTTATTCGTATAATTTTGAAATTTAAGCGGTACTGAAGTTAGCGCAGAGAATTCTTAATTGCCGCCATAGGCCACTTAAAAAGAAATTTGCTTATAGTCGAAGTAACCTATTGTTATATTTACAAAAATAATTGCATATGGTGTAGATAGACATTTAAACACTTACATCATGCGTATTGGGCAGACATATTAAATAAATATAATATGATGTTTGTATCGTTAATATAACATTATCATTTCATTTGCATATTATATAAATATTATACAAATCCAATATTAATAATAATATCAATATGGAAACAAACAAGCGCATTATATTATGCTCATAATGTTGAAAACTAAAAATATTTCGTAAATTATTTTGAAAAAGTCATCCGAAGTGTAGTTGCTAATTCTAAATTACCCATATTAAATTGTCAATCTAAATTCCCAATGTTAAAGTGTCAATCTAAATTACCAAAATTAAATTGTCAATCTAAATTACACACATTAAAGTGTCAATCTAAATTCCCAATATTTAAGTGTCAATCTAAATTACCAATATTAAATTGTCAATCTAAATTACACACATTAAAGTGTCAATCTAAATTCCCCATATTAAAGTGTCAATCTAAATTCCTCATATTAAAGTGTAAATCTAAATTACCCATGTTAAAGTGTCAATCTAAATTACCCATATTAAATTGTCAATCTAAATTACACACATTAAAATGTCAATCTAAATTCCCATATTAAAGTGTCAATCTAAATTACCCATATTAAATTGTCAATCCAAATTACACACATTAAAGTGTCAATCTAAATTACACACATTAAAGTGTTAATCGAAATTACACACATTAAAGTTTCATTCTAAATTCCTTACATTAAAGTGTCAATCTAAATTACACACATTAAAGTGTTAATCTAAATTACACACATTAAAGTTTCATTCTAAATTCCTTACATTAAAGTGTCAATCTAAATTACCCACATTAAAGTGTTAATCTAAATTACCCACATTAAAGCGAGCGTTAATCTAAATTTTCCCATAATAACGAGTCAATCTAAATTCCCAATATTAAAGTGTAAATCTAAATTACCCATATTAAAGTATCAATCTAAATTACACACATTAAAGTGTTAATCTAAATTACCCATAATAAAGTTCCAATCTAAATTAACCATAATAAAGTGTCAATCTAAATTACCTATATTAAATTGTCAATCTAAATTACCCATATTATAGTGTCAATTTAAATGACCCTTATTAAATTGTCAATCCACATTATACCCATTAAAGTATCAATCTAAATTACCCACGTTAAAGTGTCAATCTAAATTACCCATGTTAAAGTGTCAATCTAAATTACACACATTAAAGTGTCAATCTAAATTACCCTTATTAAATTGTCAATCTAAATTACACACATTAAAGTATCAATCTAAATTACCCACGTTAAAGTGTCAATCTAAATTACCCATATTAAAGTGTCAATCTAAATTCCTTAAATTAAAGTGTTAATCTAAATCACCCACATTAAAGTGTTAATCTAAATTACCCACGTTAAAGTGTCAATCTAAATTACCCATATTAAAGTATCAATCTAAATTACACACATTAAAATGTTAATCTAAATTACCCACGTTAAAGTGTCAATCTAAATTACCCATATTAAAGTATCAATCTAAATTATCCATATTAAAATCTCAATCTAAATTACACACATTAAAATGTTAATCTAAATTACCCACGTTAAAGTGTCAATCTAAATTACCCACGTTAAAGTGTCAATCTAAATTACCCATATTAAAGTATCAATCTAAATTACCCATATTAAAGTGTCAATCTAAATTACCCATTTTAAAGTGTCAATCGAAATTACCCATATTTCACAGCTTATTTAATATTATTATGTTAGTGATTAAAAATTGTATTTTTTATATGTTTCTCGAGCTTAATTTAACTTAACTTAACATGACATAAAATAATTATTAAATACCAAATATAATTGTTTTCATTTTTGACATACACTTAATTAAATGCCTTAACGCAATCAGAAGCTAATGGAAATAAATATTATTTAATTAAATTATTTATTAATTTCTATTAATATTAATATTTTTACAATATAATATAAATTCAGTATAATATGGACGTAAAGTATTTAAACATATTTATCTTAAAAGTGTAAATAGTACAAATATATCGGTAATATTATTAATTTCATTAAACTATAATATCTTGTGTTTTTACAATTTTACAGTTTATGTCTAACTTTTGATAACTTAATTATTATTATTATCTTATTATTATTAATCTTATTATTCTTATTAAATTCTTATTATAGAATAACGTATTCCATCACCTATTACTGCATATTTCATATGTAACGCATTGGCATGGAATCAGGTGGATTTATTGCGGTGTGGCGAAATCAATAAACAGCCGCAAAAATATTAAATACAATGGTTCAACAAAAATTGTTCCCAAGTATTGACTCAAATTGACTGAAAATTAAAGTCAACGAGTTCAAACAATGTTTTCTTAATATTACGGGATAAATTGAAAATCTAAGAAATACTTTCACCATTTTTATTACAACTATAAAAATGTAAAAATAATAAAAGTTGACTTTTAATTTGAGTAAATTTTCTAAATGAGCACTAGTAGGCTTATAATTAATCAAGTTTTTTAACGCTTGATTTCGCCTCACGCATAAATCATAAAATTGAATTATAAATTGCACATTTGATTCAGCTTATCAATACTAGAACTGTGTTAAATTCCCTTTTTAAATTTTTTTAATGCTAAACATTTATGGATTTAGCGATTTAAAAAATGTGTGCCTCTATAAAATGTAATTTTTATTTATTTATTACCACGTTAAAATTTTTGAATATTATTAATCTGAAAAATGAATAGTATATCGACTAGGGGGTGTTGACTAAGTATGACTATTATATTGACTAGGGTACAAATTATCCACATGTTTTTTCGTTATCTGTAATGCAAATACTTAGTTTATATCCCATTGAGGTCAAATTGATAAGCATGTACCCATTACTGATTGTAAGTTTTCTCAGGAATTGGTAGAAGGAAGGAAGAGTACAATATTTGGAATAAAAAGATTAAGAAGAAATAAAAAATACCCAAAAACGTTTATGCATTCCAATTGTTATATATATGCATAAATATATTGAACTATATTATATACAGACAACCAAGGGTAGTTTCAAAACGAATTATAGTGAATAATACTAACAAGATTACAATTGGGAAACATTCATATTCATTTTAAACTTTTAAGAAAAAAGAAGAACCAGAATTAGAAATAGAAAGGTAAAGGGATGGAACTTCAGGTTTTAAATTAGATTTTTTAGATTTATTAAAAAATGGATGCTACTTCTCTTAATCTTTCCATTACTAATTCTGGTTCTTCCCTTTTTCCTAAAAGTTTTTAATTAATATGACTGTTTTCTCCAATATAATCTTTCATTGCTGGTTCTCTTCAAAATAACATTGGATCTGTAACTTCATTTGTTTGTCTGAACTATTGTATTATATCCTTTTTACTGTTTACTTTCGTATATTTTAAACGAAACAATTAATAATATATAACTATTGGAATGAATAAAACCTTTTTCGTTTTTTTTATTTCTCCTTAATCTTTTTTATTCTCAGAACTTGGTAGAAAATTCGTCTTGTGAGTTAGTTGCAGCGACGTAATAATTTGACGTTCAACTTTTTATTTAAAAAATTATCGACCTTTTGAAGCATTTTGGTTCTTGTTTTAAAAGCGGGTATAAATTTAAATATCTAATTACCCTATATATATTCATTTAGATAAATTGTTGTGCAATTTTAAAAAAATTAACTGTTGAAATGTTATGACTTTTCTCAAAAAGTAATATTTAAGGCTAAGTATAAATGCATAATGTTCATCTCACCATTTTATATTTTTGTTGACATTTATCATTTTTAATTGAATCCACATATACAATAATTTAAAAAATGGATGAAAATTCATAGTATATATGGTTTTACAGTTATTAAAAATGAAATGTTATTTATAATAAATACTATACTAATCAAAGCTGTGCATATATTTTCAAATAAAAAAATTATGCAAAATATACATTTTGGAGTAAAATCTATTTTGACTAATGCTAATAAAAGTGACCAATTTTATTAACAGATTTCGTCAAAAGAAAACATTTTATAAAAAAAGTATTGCTGTCGTGTTTTTAAACAATTTTGACGTTGTTGATGTTGAACCAGATGACTAATGTTTGAGATAAGATGGTATGTATGTGTATTAAAATTTACAAAATTAAAAATGTTATAAATAATTATGTTTAAACTTTTGATAAATTTGCACCCTCCTCCTCGGCTATCCTAATAGAATTTCTTTGCTTGTCGGCTTTTTAACACTGAATATAATCAAATGCAACTGTTTAAATATACATAATTCGATAAATTATGTTTATCAATCCCATTAGTAATAACTTTTTCATTAAAATTAAATTTATTATTTATTATTTATTATGGAATCACACGTATTTAATTTCAATTTTAATTTACCTGTATGATTTGCTGAGAATATCTTACACTTCCGATGAACAACACAAAATACGGATGTTTGAGTGTTAGTACATATACATTTACAATATATAAATAATAAATAAATAGACATTATACAATATGTTCGGCATAGGTGCGAGTGGTCTGTTGTTCAAGAATGAAATCGCCACCGTTTTTTACTGAAGTACACTAATACATATTATATTATGTGATATATTTGAATTTCGATATTTCGCTCTTTCACTTACTTTCCATCACTATATCGGCTGTCATTTTTAAATCAATAAACGGAGGAGCGTAAAGTCTCGAAACTTTTTCTAAAATGAAGTTTTGAAACTTTTAGCATTCCATGCATTGTCATACACCCATTCGGGGTCACGAAACCGGTCTTTTAAAAATATCAGTGGTTTCAAAAATAAGCAATTTAGTTAGTTAAATTAATTGAGCAAATTCGACCATAATAGCAAATACCAAATACCTATTTAATATTTTGATGTTCTAATTGAAAGTACATTATTGTAATGTAAACGTCTAAAATGTACAAAATGTAAAAAACTGTTTGTGTGGTCAATATTCCTTGACCAGTCACAGCACCACCATATGGTATATACAGATTGCCTTCGCGGACACTCGACACTGTATTTGGCTACAGTAGCTACATTATGCTTTTTTTTATAGAAAAGATATTAAATATAAAAAAATATAAATATATACATAAATAGAATAAATTTGAAATTTGCACAGGTGGAATTAACTTAAGTAAGCTCTGCCAAACTTAGTATTTTAGTTAACAAGAATAAAAAGCAATTAAGTTTTTTTCTTCATTTCGCGTTCACTTTCACTGATTATTTACCATAGAGAACAATCCTAATGTTCTAATATAGATTGCAAAATGTTGTTCCCAATAAATAACCTCTTAAAGGTGGGTGACCGCTTTAGCTTATCAAGAAATAAAACTTCAGGCTCACTATTAACAAAATAATTTTTCTCAAATAAATATGAAAACTAATTTAACTGTGGTCAAAAATACTGTATTAGCAGCAGCAGATCATAACACAATCCTCTTTCAGAAAAAGGAAGTTGTTAGAAAGAAAATTATACAGATATAGTTTATGATATCAGAAGTAACTGATTTTTAAATATATGGTAATAGAATTATCATTTTAATTATATTTAAAATATCATTTATGTATTATAAGTATTGTATTTTAATTTTATTTTTGTATTTTAAGTCATAAAAATTTCAGTCGAGTATAATTTGTTGTAAGTCAAAAGTTGAGTTAAAAAATTATAAAAATTTTAATTTGTTTTACAAACGTTTTAAGGCGTATTGTAAAAGTTATAATATATGTAAAAACTATGTGTTAATTGAATTTTATTTAGAATCTCAAGATAGCAAGTATGTAAAATGGCACTAAAGATTTTATTAAAACAAAAGAAAAACATTGTCAACAATTTGACAATAAACAAAATTGAAATTGAAACTTTATTTCTATTTTGTGCATGATACGTTTTGTTCTGTTACTGTTTTGTAAAGTTGTTGTTATTAAATAATAATTAGATACAAATTTTAAAAAATTAAATAGTTTCAAATGCCAGTTTGTGTTTTTATTAAGATTTAAAATATTACGAAGTATGTAATGCATTGTTCTTTATTATAAGACTATAGATACTATACGAACAGCTTATCAAATTTTAATAAATAAATAATTACAATATTTTCAAGCAATAATATAAGTTGATCAACCATTTTCTGTGGCCAGGCGTATCAAATATTTATATGGATACCAAATGTTAAAACAAATATCAAATATTCACGTTTAAATAATAATTTTCATGATGTAAAGTTACGGCAAAAATAAGTTAAATTTTGCCTTGGACATTAAATAATCCACATACATTTCATTCAGAAATAATCGTTCGATATGTAAGATATTTCAGCTGTTGTTGACTGATTTTGCACTGAAAGTATTGATTTTATCGACCAACAGACAATTAATTATTATGACTCTCATTTTTATTTACTCATTAAAGTAACTGACCACCTCTGAAATCGCCTCTTGAACGCAGTTGTCTGGTATACTACGGTCTGTTTGTTCCCGGGATAATACCGTCCCCAGAGTGTCTTGCTGGCGTATTTGAGTGTTTTCCAGGCCGGTTGCAGACAAGTGCTATTTTATATGCCGGTAATTCTTGGTAATCAAGTTGGATTTAAGTTAATTGAAGTCCCCATTTCATCGCCGCGGTGAAAGGGTGAACAAGTCGATGCTTAGTATTGTGTCAGATAAATGTCTGTATCTCTGTATCTCTGGATCTCTGGTTTTATTCTGATTTGATTAATTTATTCGTTTATTATTTCAAACTGAAAAGTATTTCTGACCCTTAAAAGATATAAAAACTGGTAAAAATCTATATTATCATGTTATGATTCTGTTATTGAAAAATAAAATCCCAGAGCTAATAAATATACCTTAAAAAAATAATGCAATGTAATATATTACAATATGGGAATGTATTTATTTATGTTAGTATATGAAACATAAAGATTTTGCTGGTTTATTATAAGCAAATTTGAATAAGAAAAAATTATTCCATTTCGTATTTCATTATATTCTAATCATTATAAATCAAAACATCGTGGTTTATCATTCATTGGTTATGAAATATATTTAAAAAGTGCAGTTTCGTGTCATACTTTTAATCTAATTGTTTTTTTTAAATAATGACGTATAACAAATCATATAAATATTTAAATATATATATATATATATTTTTTTATTTAACAATTAATATTGCCATCCAAATTTGAAAAATATTTTTAAAATACAACAACGATGGGCGCATGTGTGCGTCGTATTATAAAAAAAAACATTAGATAGGGTTAAAAAATTACTTTAGAACATTAAGAATTGATTAAAGTCTAGATATAGAAAATCACCCAAGTATTTATAATTTAAAATAGATTTAGACTATTGTTTATTGAAATATGATAAAGATGAACGTATGTTCCAATCTGAACTTATCGCATTTTTTAAACCTCCTACTATTAAAATTTCTCATAAAACATGATTACTGTAATTATTGAAGCCAAAACTAAGCCAACCATTTTCTATTTCAACAGTTCCAACACTATTTAGCTGGGGACGGTGTGGCCAGTGATAAGTGAATATGTGGTTCAGGTCCTCTATTTCACCCCCCCTGAGGAAAATGGTTTTGAATTTCTCGCCAATTTTTTAAAAATCCTTAAGCCAATCAATATCATGTATTTCTTTTTTGGTTTCTATAGCTTCCTATTGGCTAATTTAAACAACAGTAAGGTTGTTTCCAATTAATTCAAGGTCACAAAGTTCGAATTTGCTAATTATAAATCGATCAGAGTATTGGTAGTAATCAATCATTCAAATATTACTATTGATATTTACCAATACGTTGCATTGTAGCCATATAAGATCATATCCGGGGGGGTTTCAATGAGGATTCTGACTATGTCGAGGTCGTTGAGTTTTATTTTACAATTTAGAATTTTGTAATTCGAGTATAATTATTGATTTTTCCCATTGCAACGCGTTACAGTGCGGATTTACCGTTCATGACGACGAATTCAAATATGGAAATGGTTTGAAATATACTACTAGTATGAAATCGCTATTACATAAATACTATAAGTATACTATAATTATACTATAACAGTTTAATACCCTGAACTCCTAAAGTTTATCGCCCTCGAATAAACGCCGCACCAAAATAAATGCTTGTCTAATAAACGCCGCGGCGTTTATTCGAAGAAATACGGTATCTTTATCTTTATTTACCTAAACTTTTAAATTTTAGTAACATAAATTCCTAAATAACTAAAACTCCAATATCCCTACACTACTAAATAACCAAAACTCTAATATCCCTAAACTCCTAAAATATTTCTCTTGTAGTAGAGTCATTGAAGCACACTTTATGAATGAGATAGAATGTCATTTTTTATTATTGTTTTAAAAGTGATAGAATAGGAAAGTAAACATTTAGGGTATAACAAAAATGTCAGTGCCGCTTCTCATCATAAGTTTTATCTTCATCGCTTGGAATATCAGTAATGGTGAAATAGCTTTCTCCAACATGATCAGCCCATGCACATTGTCAGACTTACTGTCTAACTTGATATGGAAATATGTACCAAGATATCATGGTGTTATTATTTGAACGTAGTATATCTTCCATTATTTTATAAATTAGTCGCAATAATTTATGTTTGATGCACCTGTTTAAAAATGACATGTGATGATGAATTCTTTGTTTCACAAGCCTTTCAATCTACTTCAGTTTACGTTAAAATTCTCTATCTTCCTCAATATATTCCAGTAGAATATGTAAAACGATGTGAAATTAGATGGACTGGAACTCTTATCCGGGTCATTGAAGTGAACTTTGTTTTGACTATTGACATGTTTTTTTTATCACCACCATACCAATATCCCATTTGTTGGAGGAGGACCCTCCTTACTCTTCCGACTCCTTTCCCTCTCTTCCTCTTGGGACACTTCTCTCTGGACATGTTGATGTTTATATCTGCGCTTAGTTGTTTCTTGTATTTAAATTTTCTTTATTCTACTTTTCTTCATCGCTCTCAATCAAATCACTCAATCGCTCTTAACAAATTCGGATGGATCCATAGTGTTGAAATTAATAGATAAAATTTATAGAATACTGTATCATGTTTATAGACTTATTCCTATTAACAAGAAGATAATTCTACACTTAATATATACATGAAATCACAACAACAAAAAAACTTGGATATCCGACTGAAGCACAATGCCAGTATGACTGTTGCCGGGCCATCAATATCAGGAAAGACTACATTTGTATAGAACTTATTACGATCTCGTGATCTCATATTAAATAATATAGTTCAGACTATTCATTGTTTTACAGGAACAGACTATAAGCCGCAATATGACCTGGTCAGTTTCATTAAAGTCGTTTCGATTCATTAACGTGTGAATCGTTTGATATTTTAAAACCATATGATTGTGTTGTACTTGATGACTTGAAAGAGAAGAGAAAAATTCCTAATACAATAAGAACTGTGTTTACAAGAACTATTCATCACTTGCTTTGCTTCGACATTAATATTACTAAAAATCTATTTATAATGGAAAAGGAGACAATTACTCTATCTCTGAATACCCAGTATCTGGTCATGTTTAAGAATCCGGGAGATGCCAGCCAAATCAGTCACGTAGATCGTCAAATATTTCCTAGAGAATGGAGTTTTTTACCGCTGTCTTCAAGGATATTGTACACGGAAACACTCATGCCTACCTATTTTTAGATCTTCATTATACTACACCTGATCATTTACAACTGATAAGCCACACTATGTCTACTTAACATCAGAATAAGACGGTAAACATTATCAACAAGAAGATGGGTGGCTAATGGCTGCTAAAATTTCCAAAATTAACGATTCCCCATTTGCGCAAATGAAGTCAAAAGTGAAGTCAAATATGAGGCTATGAATAAACAGGCAAAGAAATATGAGGAGGAGGAGGATGACTAACTCTTAAGAAAATATCTACCTCCAGATCAATCTCTTAAAAGTCATGCTCATGATCTACTGGAATCCAGGCGTAGACAAGAGCAACCATCTCTAACAGCGCAATCACAACCACCACCAGCGCCAGTACCATATACAACAAGGGAGCGCAAACAGACTCTATTACTTGCAATAAACGTGTTTCCAAAAAACTGCTTTGCTAAAGGACGCATTTTTACTGGATCTTCTAACTAACCATGAAATACCCTGTGATGTGAGAGGACAACTCACGCTTTGCAATGGATAGTCGATCTAAACTGATTATACCCCTAATCGGCTAGTTTCAAATAAAAAGACTGATACAGGAGTACAATGTACCGACGATAATCTAAACTCCTTAAGCGTGCTACAGGCAGCAACATCAAAATTTTCTTCCCGACCTATATCCAATCAACAGCTGTTTAAGGAAAGTTCTTCCGGTGATAACCTTTTCTTATCAAGTTTTCTCCCCGGGCCACTACTGTCAGAAAGTAAATGGACCTATGACAATGATGAGCAGTGACACTAACATTTTTGTGATACCCTAATATTTACTTTCCTACTCTGCACTTTTGAAATAACAATTATAAATAACATAGTATAACATTCTGATGTGTGCTTCAGTGATTTTAATTAAGTGGATATATTTCCTGATTTTAGAGATTTTAAGAGATTAGGGATTTAGAAGTTTAGAGATTTAGGGATTTAGGAGTATATGGATTTACGAATTTATAAAATTTAAAGTTTAAGGATTTAGGAGTTTAGGGATTTAGGAATTCATGGATTTAGGAGTTTAAGGATTTAGAAGTTTAGGGATTTAGGAGTTTAGGGATTTAGGCGTTTAGGGATTTAGGAGTTTAGGGATTTAGGAGTTCAAGGATTTAGGAGTTTATGGTTTAAGTAGTTTATGAATTTAGAAGTTTTGGGATTTAGGAGTTTAGGGATTTTAGGAATTTATAGTATTATAAACTGTAGGAATTAAAGGATTTTAGGATATTAAATTTAGGAGTTTAGGGTATTACACTGTTATAGTATACTTATAGTATACTTACACTATTTACGTTTTGCGATTTGATACTAGTATTATATTTCAAACCATTTCCATACTTGAATTAGTCGTCATGAATGGCGAATCCATCCTTCAACGCGTCGCACTGAGAAAAATCAATAATTGTACTCGAATTACCAAAAATATTAGTAGTGAAATAGCACTCAACGACCTCGACTTACTCACAATCCTCATTGAAATCATTCGGATATGACAATACATGGTTACAATGCAACGTATTGGTAAAAATCATTAGTTGTATTTAGACAATATATAGCCTTAATGCATATTATTGGGAAAAAATCAGTAATTGTAATTGAATGATCGATTACTACCTATAGGGTACCTCTGATCGATTTTGAATTATCAAATTAGAACTCTATGATCTTGCATTAATTGGAAAAATACCTTAATCTTGTTTAAATTGGCCCATAGGAAGCCATGGCAACCAAAAAACAAATTCTTGATTCTGATTGGTTGGAAAATATTCAAACATATTTGACGCGAAATTCAAAACCAATTTCTTCAGGTAGGGGGTTATGATGTAGAGGTACACCTTCTATACTACTAAAATGTGTGGAAATGAATGATTAAATTCAATATACTTTTTAAATAGTTGAAGTTACATTTAATGATGTTCAATAAATATTTTCCAAAAGCCATCGGTGCTTTTGTTTGTTGTTTACCATAATCTTCTTTCATTGATAAAATAATCATTTAAATTTTATTTCAAACTGTTTATTTTGTCTAATTTTGACTGAATTTTGAATTAAATTAAAATTTATTTTCGTTAATATTAACTGAACATTTTCTAAATTATTTTTTGAACGTATCACATCAATATATTTTTATTTTATGAAAACCGTTGTTAAAATTTAACTGTTGTAATGATATATATAATTATAAACATCAAAACTAGCGCATATTTTTTATAATAAAAATGTGTAAAAAACACATTTTCGTGTTCATAAAAGTTTCTTTTAGATGTGAACCACAATGCATAAAAATTATACTTATACAAGTTTTATCGTTAGTTATCATAAAAATATAGTATTAAAAAAGTTTATTTTTGTTTTTAGACTAACGATGTGTCATAAATACAAATATCTTAAACAAATTAAAAAACACAAAAAATCCTGTTTTTGCCACGAAATTCTAAGTAATATTCACAACCTTTGCATTACCCATATGTAATTTTTTAAACTAAATTGAATATAGACGTTTAAAATGACAGCATCTCAAATTTCGGAATATTTTTACCTCCCTTCCCTTGTAAGTAATACTAAGAGTTTTAACTAAATATTTTAAAATGTTATGTTAATTTGTCTAAAAATCTGCTCATATGAAAACAACGAATAAAATATTTCTTTATAAAAACTTAATGTGTGATGGAGAAAGTAATTATTTTAGTACGAAAATCAACAGATACCGTTTTACTTTAAGGTTAATTTTTTAAATTTATATTGGTTATTTTATGCTGAATCCAAATTTACCTATTTTTTCATAGATTTAATGATATATTTTCTAGTGTATTATATACTAATTTATTTTTAATGATTTAAAATAAAATATACAAAATATGTATAAATTATTTAACTGTTATTGAACAAACATACTAACAAAAAATACTTAGTGAATCCCTCACAGCCCTGGCCGTTTATTACAACAGAGTAAACATCCATTTATTCTGATTTTAGAAATTGTAGATATTTTAGTAATTTAAATATATAAAAAATTGTAACCAATAGTTATCAATTTGTATATGATAACTGAAATCCTTAATAAAAGACTTTGTTTATACGTCAAGTAAAAATTTCGAAAAGACAACTGATAAATAAGACTTTTTACCGTAAATGAAAAAATTATTTTGAGTTTATTGTAGTTTATATTTATTTTGAATTATAAATCGTGAAAAAAATTACCGAAACGATTACAACACATTACAATTATTTGCATTTCAATACATTTCGTATCTGCAAGTTGTCAACAAAAAATGTTAACCAATATGTTGAATTTTTGATATAATTTAATTAGTTTTCTCTTCTCATAAAACAGAAGTCACGTTGAAATGTTTCCAAACTGTGGTACCAATTAGGGAGACAAAAAAATTAAGTTAATTTACATATATAACAGGTTAACAAATATATTCTAAAAATTTGGGACATCTCAACATATACACACTATTGAGACCGTTTTATTTTCCTCGGATAATTAAATTGACAAAACTGAACAAAATCAGAACCCAGGCTATTGGAAGACAGCATTCTTTTTAGTACTACTGTTAGTGGAATAGCTACTGTCGCTTTCAATAACCAGAGTCAATTCATCACTCGCCATTCGATAAAGAAATAGGATATCCTTTTTTATTCATCTGAATTGAGATAGCGAGTAGTCGTCTAGATAGAGGAACACCTCACCTCGTCACATGAGGACTCGCTGCGATATATCCAACCATCGTTAATAGAAAATTGTGAAATTATAACTTGGTCATAACTGAATCTCAACTGCACGATTAATTGAGTGAATTTCCAAGAGTAGAATGCAGACACAATTTCAAGGAGTTTAAACGTTTCAATATTATAAATCACATTATTAGAGGAAGATTAAATATATTGTTATACAGATTGAAATCAGTAGTTTCAATGACTTAATAATATTCTCAATAAAATAGTTTTTTCTATGCGCTTCGTTTAAACTTCATGATTTCAATTTGGTCTTTTAAAAAACAGTACAATACAAAATATTATTATTTTGACTCGTTGTATGTGTCTTTATTTTTAGAGTTCTCAAATCGATATTTGTCTTGATTCAATAAAATCATACCCTTTTTTGCGCATAAATGTTTTAAGGGTTATTTCTACCTTTTCAAATAAAAATTCCAATAACATCGCATTCACTGTATGGACAAAATATTTATCATTAATTATAATTTTAAACAATTGAAAGGAATTAAATAATCGAGTTAAAACATTTCTCAGTTTATAGTTTAAATGGAATTTTAAAATCACATATAACCGAAACCCTCGAGTCGCATTGGGTGCAACGTTTTTTATTTGAAATTTTAACGTAACTATTGGATTATCTAATGGTTCCCTGTAAATGCATAGCTATAATGAACAATTCCTATTCAAAATTAGAATTTATAATCGCGCAAATAAAAATTGTCCAGCGGGAATTCCATTTATTATTTATAAATAGATGAATATTTGCTACAAAAAAAGAAATTTTTTTAAAAGATTATATTCCAAAAAATATTCGAATTTAAAAAATATATATAATATAGGAGTCCTTACAACCAAGAGGAATCTAATTAAAATAAAGTTTTTTTAAAGTACTTCATACTTTAACAATTTTCACATCATAATTATTGTTATGTTATAGGTAATTTGCAATAGTAATAATTAATATAATCTACTTTTATTTTCATAATAATAAAAAAATAATGATATAATTTTTATACAATTTTTACAATAAATTGTAGCACACTATTTATGCATTAACATACAAATTGCTATATGATAAATTAATGTATTAGTTTTAACAATATTGCAAGACACATTCCATAACTACAATTACTTTATAAATTGGTAAAAAATATTGTACAAAAAATGTTAAACGATGTGTAAAGCAATCATGATATATTATAAATTAAATATTACTTTTACTGTAATAATTTGGAAATCAATATAACATAAATAGTACGGTGTACAATTAAAAATTAACAAATAACAATTATATGTATTAATTATATTAATTAGAAAAGTTAAACATCCCATTATTGATTTTTACTTATTGAAATTACAAGGTTTAAAAATATTTTTTTTAATTAATAAACTTTAATAAACCGAAATTTACAATATCAATTTTTTTGTTTTTGAAGCAAACAATGCGAAATTTTTGTAGATTTCAAAACTCTACGCATTGACGCGTAACCGAATGGAATGTGAAAATATATTTAGAATAACCTTAATTCTAGTCAAATATATATTTTTTATATCAATATATTTTTTTACTTTATAATACTGTAAAAATTTCATTGTTCAAAAAGTTTGCCAACATATTTTTTATAAACGTTTCCTTTATTCTTAGGTTTAGTTGTATAATTTAGCTTGTCGTAAGCTTAATACTTCATATCAGCTTGCGCATCTGACTAAAAATGTTACAGAAATCTAATGTTACCAGAATCTGTTAAATACGTTAAATACGTTAAAGCTACATTGAATTAAATTATATTATATTAACCCCTCTTGAATGTTTGTAATTTTCAGATATTTTGAATTAAAAATAGAATTATAGAATTACATTTGATATAGATACATTTAATATAGCAAAACATTTATGTTGTGAGAATAATAAGAATTAGTTTCTTGACTTTTAAAGCTTTTATAATTTGGAAATATAATATATATTTATATTTTAATAGAAAAAATCAATGTTATCACATTAGTGTTGAATTAAATATATCCAATTTTTGAGTTAATTGATACAAGGAAATAGGCTACTTTACTTTTTATAATTTGAATAGAAATCGAACTTTATTAATAAGGATTTAAAAAATGTTTAAATTTCTACAATTTAGTATCTTTTGTAATATCCCTATATTTGCTTTAATATTTTAATATTTGCATTACAATATTTAATATATATTGTAATGCACAAGCATGCATATCTGATACAATTAAGATAATTTAATAATATATTTATTTAAATAATGTAATAGTACGTATTTGATATAATTATAGAAATGAATAAAATCTATTTTGGATTATAAATTTATTATATATGCATATTATACAGAAATCGGATTTATGTTATACTTACACAGATACAAAATTATTTAATGAATTATTGATTCATTCATTGATCCGATCAATATGATTAATATTAATAATTTGTATACGTTTTTATTGTTTTTATTTTACATTTATAAATTATTATATATATGTGTTCTAAAAAAACAGATGGCTATTCTATTTGGTTAGAAAATCACAGACCGCTATCTGTCTATTTCAACAAAATACAGTCATGGGAGGATCTTACCAGATTTTCGACTATTATTATCAATGTTAAATTAATTAACATAATACAACTCACTAATATTTTTTAAATGTTTCAAACACTACAAGACCAAACACTACAATTAAAAATATGTTTAACTAAAAATTTACGACTGGAATGTTGCTGCCCTTCCTTAAAAGAATAAAAATTCTTACATGCAAATTAAAAATCTTCCCACACATTATGTTATATGGGATTCGTCAACTTTATCAATTCTGTATCACTGTACCCAAATACTCACATAACTAATATACTATATACTGAATCCAGATTTCCGTTGCATTTTAGAAAATATTTTCAGTCAATGTGTTCAATTAAGTAACAAGCATTTTCAATCTCACTATGCGTGAATATATTACGTAACGCTGAACCCAAGTGATCCAATTATAAGCATCCCAGTAATTGCCAATCCACTTATGTACGTGTGCATTGGATATCGTGAATACTTTAGAATGAAGTCTTTAATATAATGATGTCTTACTAGTACATTTTGATAGAATCTCTTCAGAAAATAAAAATTAACGTAAATTAAAAAGTATCAAACATACAAATATTTTTCTGAGAAATTTACAATGTAAATAATGACATTTACTAATACAATACATGTTATACTCATTTTTGAAAAATTGTAATGTTCAATTTTTAAAATCAGAGGTTAAACAATTTAAACTTATGCTATTATATATTACAAGGGCCCCGTTTTCTCACATTTTCTCAATGAAAACAGAAATGTAAAGAAGGCTCACTTTTTTATAAAAATAGGATGTTTTGATAAAAGCAGACAGAATTTAGAAAACCGTAATTTTTTGCTGACTCAGCTATAATATCATATAGTGGCCAAATATTTCAAAAATTCATAGATTACGTAAAAATAAATTATTAATTTGCGTAATATAAAATCATACTCTTACTATATTATAAAATGCATAATAATAAATAATTCACTTGAGTAATAATACATTTTTAACTTACGTAATGATTAATTAAAAATTACATGGTAATTAAAGGAATACGTAATTATTAATTAATATATTACGCTAGAAATAATTTTTTTATTACCTAATAATTAATCAATAGATTATGTAATAATTAATAAATAGAATACGTAATAATTAGTCAATATATTACGTAATAATTAATCAATACATTACGTAATAATTAATCAATAGATCACATAATAATTAATCAATATATTGCGTAATAGTTAATTATTAATTACGCAAACAAATTATGTTACACCAAGTCTTAACTAATGTAAATTGAAATCCCACAGATATTAAATTGTTAATAGTATATTTTTCTATTGTCAATATTAAGCATAATGCTTTTTCGATTTTGTTTTAAAAATATATATACGAAATATACAGACATATATACGCACATCATATAAAATATATAGCACAATTTAGGTATCAAATGGCAGATTGTATATAAATATATCATCGCTCAAATAATATTGGAGTCTTTTTTATAATCCTGTATTATTTATTCTGTAGTACTAAGATTTCATTAATGTTAGCTAAAATTGAAAATACTGATTTAAAAAAAACATACATTGAAACAAACTGTCAACAAATTGAACAAACCTGGAGATTTGTAAATGAATGCGATAATATAGATATTCACTTAATATTTTTTATGAAATTTACAATATGTCAAAGATAAACATAAATGCATCTTTAACTGTAAGCAGTGGAGTGTTTGTTAAACATATTTTGTTTATTGTACAAAAATTGCTAATATTTGCTTACATTTTTCCGAATATGAAAATATTATAAAACTAAATGCATTAAACATATAATACCAAAACATAATTCCTGTCTTATAACATTAGTGTAGTTAAATTTTTAACAGCATTTCACCTATGAAATAATTATAAAAAATTTTCATAACATGGAACTAATATTAGTGAGAAGATATATATTATGTTCCTCTTTTTATCTCATTAAAAAGTTAGTTACGCATAACATAAGCAAGAAAAGTGTTCTATCCAACTTTAAATTATTAAATATTTTTAAAATAAGATCCATTATTATATTACTAATATTGATTTTTAAATTACTAAATATGGCTTATATTAAATAATATAGCAGCATGAAAGTATAAAAGTATGAATACCTATTTTTAATAATTTAATTTGAACATTTAAGCTTAAATGCTAACAATTGCACTACTGGCTAGGCTACTCCAGTAAAGTCCATAATGTCTGTGCAATAAGTAATACATTTATCATAAAAGTTATACCGTAAACTCCTATAAAATTAAACATTGAGTTAGTCGATATATATACCAATCTTATTTTGTCAATGTTTTCTCAGAGAACTAAACATCTATATGGGTGGCCAACCCCTTATATACACTTTAGCTCTAGATGGTGCTGCTGTAACCGCCTCTGCAAGAATATTTAATATTATTTTTGACCGTAGAAGTCCAAACAGACGCGAACGATGCTTTCGTCGCTATACAGGGAATGACTGACTGACTAGCATTCGCCTTTATCGGGATTACAATCAAGCCAACAGTAACCAAATCTCCGAGAAGGGACAAGCTTAGCTACAGTTTTCTGTAGGAAAATGTGGGTTGGGAAAAGGGGTGTATAATCGACACTGAGATCACTATTATCTTGCTTTTTTCTTTAGAAAATATCTCTTGATCGAAATAACGAGAATTCCAATAAAGTCGGTAATTAATTGCCGTTTTGTTGAGATCACTTCACAATTTGGTTTTGAACAATTTGAGTCGGCATTAAAAGTTCCGAAGCAGGGGACGGAAAATATTATTCAAATATTATTCAAATTTTTAAAATAATTAAAAATGTAATCTTGGTACATACTTTGAATATAAATTATAGTAAAACTGTTTGCCATGGATTTACATTAAATCAATTTAGCATTTAATATGCTATATTAACTAATGCACTAAATATATTTATGTTTAGTCTATCAACAAAATGGTGACATAAAATATAATAAATATAATTAGCTATTTTTAATCATATAAAATAGTTTTTTTTACATATTCTTATATTAACGACTTTTCAGTTTATTTTATTGTGTCCATTGTATACTTTTAGTTTCTAACTATGTATATATACTTAGACTTGTTGTATGGTGGTATTATATAGTAAATTATTCATTAAAAATGTAAAATCCATTTAGACATTAGTGTAGGTTTAATGTGTAACTTTTTACAACTATTTAATTAGCAAAAATAGTTGTAAATGATTAAATTAACGAGTACCAATGGGATATTCATGTTTTCAAAATATTAATACATTTTATTTCGCATCGAATAAAATTGAGTTATATTTTTTACTATATTGAACTTATTAATCCACTATTGTCCAAATCATAATTTTTCAAAAAAAATCAAAAAAAGTAATTCATTGATCGATTCATATCGATCAAATTGTTTCTAGTGCATAACGATTTTAGTGTTTTTATCCATTAATTTTTGTAAATATAATATATCGTTACTAATCTAAAAATCCTTATTGGCTATTTTTCAATTAGTAATTTCTCAGTTTTATTATATCCCACATTAATAAAAAGCGAATTATACTAATGATGTTTACTCCACTAATATTTAACATTATACATGTTTGGTTAGAATTAACAATGCAATATTTTGAAAAATAGCTTTTAATTTTCATTAGTAGTATTTATAGTATGTATTAATTAGCATTAATTTTTAATAATTAACTGATTCAATAGACAAACGTGCAGTATTTTTTTAATTATCTACAACCTACCTAATTTTATATATTACTATGTTTACAACAAATCTTTACAACAAACAAAAAACATGTGCAAAATATTTAATTAAGAATATTCAGGGTTACCATGATTATACAAAATATTTATGGACACAACAAAATATTGTAATACATTTTTTTACATCAAAAGATATAGTATTTTAATCATAATATATATTTTTTCTGTATTGCGTTCCCAAAGTTAAGCTGAGGATGAACGTGTGGATGAACGTGTGGATGAACGTGTGGATGAACGTGTGGATGAACGTGTGGATGAACGTGTGGATGAACGTGTGGATG
>JAUZND010033826.1:0-22378 GCA_034780555.1 Coelogynopora nodosa
AACTCCATCTCAAAAGAATAAAATCTAAAAAGAGCAGAGTGATCCTCTTGTCCGGATTATTGTAATCAAAAGAAATTAAAAATTATTCGGAGAAAAACAAGAATAATGTTTAAAACCACAGTCTTTCAACTTAAGTTAGCAAACTGCATTGGACTACTAACTAAATTATATTCTTTTTTGGGAGTCCAGTAAAGCTGTTTCAAACTTATTAGTTCTCATCAGCTAGGCACACCTAAATTAAACACAATAAAGTTAGCAGTAGGCCGATGGCATATGAATACCAAAGGAAATTTGCATATAAGATAAACTCCATCTCAAAAGAACAAAATTTAAAGAAAGCTAAGTGATCCCCTTGTCCGGATTTTTGTAATTAAAAGAAATTAAAGATTCTTCGGACAAAAACAATGTTTAAAACTACCGTCTTTCGAATTAGGTTACCAAACTGCATTATACTACTAACTAAATTATAATCATTTTAGGAGCCCAGTACAGCTGTTTCAAACTTATTAGTTCTCATCAACTAGGTAAACCCAAATTAAACACAATAAAGTTAGCAGTTTGCAGTAGGCCGATGGCATATGAATACCAGAGGAAATTTGCATATAAGATAAACTCCGTTTCAAAAGAATAAAATCTAAAGAGAGCAGAGTGATCCTCTTGTCCGGATTATTGTAATAAAAAAAAATTAAAGATTTTTCGGACTAAAACAAGAATAATGTTTAAAACCTCCGTCTTTCGACTTAAGGTTACCAAACTATATATTTGTGTGTATTCAAACATTTTATAGTTTTTTTTTACTAAAAGTAACGAAATACATTACGTAACGTAAATGTAACATTATGGTGTAATTTTCTTAAAACAGTGTATCTAGCAAAATCACTATTTTAGGGAGGACGCTTTCATATAATTATTGCGATAAAATGTTCAATAAATCAATTGTGAATGCCCTGTTTGATATATATTTTAAAGTTCGCTTGAAGTTATTGTACTATTTTATGAACATTCCATTTAATTATATCAGAAATAATTATAAATAAAAATATAATTTAATTATTTGAAACTTTTATCTGTCTAGTCTATAACTTAATATATAATTGCATGATAATAAAAATCGAAAATTATTTATAAGTATATTTATTTACTGTATATATATATTATTTTACAAGTTTAATAGATCGTAATTGTGCAATATATCATTTTCATGAATACACAAATATATCCAGTCTAGATTGCGAATATATGGATTTCAGTATTGTGAACATTTTTACACTTCATTTTTTTCAATTTCGTTGATGAAAACATTATAAATTAAAACACCCTGCCGGTATGAAACGTATCGAATATTGAAGTGCTCAGTGGGCACCTATTGTATATAATCTGATGTCTTAATGAAACAAGCCGTCTGTTTTGCTGCCAATAAAAGAGGAATAAATATGCTGTAAAAGAGTTCCATGATTATAGATTATAAATAAATCTTTAAGAAAATACTTTCTGTCTGTAAGCATATTTACGATTACGAATACTGTTTGCTTGGATCAATATTTTGTTCAGCGGGTTTTTATTTTATTATATATACATTATGTTTATTGCCATTTCGCAAACCTCTGTGGATCTATAATTCATGTCATAACATAATAAAAGTATTTTAATTTAGAAATGAGAAAGTTTGAAACTAATGGTTCCATATATATATATATATTCATTTTTTCCAGTTCTAACAAATCATTACATAATACTGGTTTTGGGTCTTGTGTCCGTCGCTTCCTGCTTCAATGGATTTAAGAGATCAGGTATGTTGATCATAATATATTGATTATATAGTTGATGATACGCCTTGTAGTTGAAGCAAATGAAGTATTTCATCTGATTCATCAAATTTTAATAATTATAATTACAATATAATATAACATAAATAACATACATATAATTATACTACGTCAATTCATTTAAAACACTGGTGTTTGAGTAATGAAATTAAGTCACATAATGGTTTAGAAGCTAGCTGTAGGTTCAGTTAATTTTCTGGGTATGATTAAAGCTAAATTAGTAGTATATATAAGTAAGCAAAAGTACAAATAGTATATATTAGTAAGCAAAAGTAGTATACATAAGTAAGAGCAAGGTCCATTGATTCATCCACTTAGGATTAGGTGCAAGTCATCATTGTCTGTTATAAATGTTTTGTTTAAATGATTGATGATTAATCATAGGCAATTAATTATCTATTGGTATAAATAAATACATATTTCACGAAAAATTCAATTTTGAGCAATTATGAGTTTGAAAATATAAAATGATAAAAATTGTTATGAATAATTGTTTGCAATGAATTGTTCTGTAATTGTTCCATAATCGTTACTGAGTATATTTTATCATAATTTAGTACACTGTACAAGGTTAAATATTAAGTTATTCTGAGAAAAATATATTCTGGTGTTTTTTACGCGAAGATTTCAATATGCGTTACTTTGGATTATAAAAAAAGTATTCTTAATATATGCATTACAAACAATACGGTACGACTTCTATGTATATTCCTTTTTCTATTTCGATGTATCAATTTTACCGAGAATAGAACCATGCTTTCCCCTTGACATGATAACATTCCTTCGAATTAATTGTATAAAAACATAAATATTCCGAACTTAAGTAAAGTAATCGTATCGCATGGCATGTCGTACGGCATCATGACTTATGCAGGCTTTCTGAGTCTTTTTCACTTCAAAACGGCATCCGCAGAATATGTGTTCGTTTGCAGACGGTTGTTCTATTGCCTCTTCATTTTACTCTAATCTATTAATCATAAAAGGGGTGGAGGAAGGGACACAGTGACTTATGTTTGGCTTACATTCAGAATTCATCATTGTCTCTTTCATTTTTTAAAAAACACAGTTGAAAATAAACTCTACTTATAACAAAGTATAAGTAGTATTGATTACCGTTTACAATATAATACGGGCTTGTTTATAGTAACAAGGCCCATCCAAATAATATAAACTAAATTTAACCTAAGTATCAAAGTGTTTTTGTATATACTTTGATTATGGATTACAAAAGTAAAAAAACTGTTGTATATGCTCTCTGACTGCTCGTGTTAATTACACACCAAATTATTTATCCGAGTAAAATCAGAAGGCACAGTTTCGAAAGATTGTTCAGACAATTTTCTAACTCTTGTTTTCTTTTGTTGACGGTATTGTAGATAGCATGCATTTTTTGGCATCACACTGATACGTTCGTTCCCTATTTTGAAAGATTAAAATATGTCGTTCGTAATTGCGACTTAATTATCTCCCAAATTAACTATTCACGACTTTCACCAGTGCACGAAGTGCAGCGGCGTAATTTAAACATTGAGAAGCCATTTTCTTGCAATTTGTGGAAAAGATTGCAAATGGCTTCATGAATGACCTTGATGAACTCAGCTCATTGATATATCCAACTGTTCAGTCTCGTCTGAGTACTTGAAAATTGAGGCTCCTAAATGAAGAATAACTCTAACTGAAACGAATAGCTCCTAAACTAAAAAACATTTTTTAACATAACAAAGTTTAGGATTAAAATTAGGAAAAATATGACAAATCTATAAATTTAGGTGTCAAGGTTATTGACGTAATGTCGGAACCAATAGGAGCTTTTTGTTTGGTCTGAACCAATAAGAGCTTTTTGTTTGGTCTGAACCAATAGGAGCTGTTTGTTTGGTCTGAACCAATAGGAGCTTTTTGTTTGGTCTGAACCAATAGGAGCTTTTTGTTTGGTCTGAACCAATAAGAGCTTTATGTTTAGTCTGAACCAATAAGAGCTTTATGTTTGGTCTGAACCAATAAGAGCTTTATGTTTGGTCTGAACCAATAGGAGCTTTATGTTTGGTAACGGGAAAAGAAAGAAACATTTATAGTCCACCATAATGTTAAATATAACAACATATATTTAAATTGTATTTAATTTTTGTTACAAGTAGATTAGAGTTTATTGTTACATATTTTCCAATAAGTAAAAAAAATCATCTATTTTTTAATATAAAATATTAATCAAAAGGTGTTCAATCTGTTATCAGAAGTTCATTATAGGGTGGCCGACGCTTCTTGGTGTATCTGGTGTACTCTATTATTCTTTTTCTCAATGCAATAACTCGCGTTTTAAAATTCATTTTTCTCTATAAATAACCCATTATCTATAGGTGTGTTCCATGTTTCTGCCATTAAGGATTTTGATGATGTCGATACGTCTTGCTTTAGGACGTTTCGTTCTTCAACTTGTCCCTTTACATTATCAATTTACTAAAGCTCTTGTTACCACGTTGTGAAAATATGTTCAATAAGTGAAATTTAGACATGTAGAAAACGACATATATAAAATTGAAAAATTTTGCGAAAATAAAAAATGCGAAAAATAGTCTTTTGGATAAAAACTGAAGCAGTTCTACCGATTTTAAAAATTATTATTTTATATATTTGTAGAACGATTTATCTTATCACATGAAATCTGAAAATTCGTGTTGTAAATATTTGTATTTAAATAATTCTCGGGACCATAATAAAGGGTTAAAACATTAAAAAGATGAAGAATATTTGAATTTTTATTTTTTTTATTTGGACTAGAGTGTAAAGAAGCGTTTGATTATATTTATCAAACAATATATAATAATTTATTCATCATTCATAATATTAAAAATACGAATACTATAATTTCTATAGCTATAAAGTGAAAGTAGGCTACTGTGCATTTTTTAAATCTAGTTTTTTTAAATAATTGATTTAAATCGTTAATTACATATAAACTAAAATATATTTCAAAATTTAAAATTCTTTAAATGAAATGAATAATTGTTGATTTCTTATTATCAATAAAATAGAAACAAATGTCAAAAAAGATACTAAAACATTTGACTATATATTTAAATATAGGCTAAAATTGACTATAGATTTTAATACTCGTAAATATATAAGAATCATATATTATATGAAACAATGAGCATGTATAAGTAAATATGTTAGAATGATTAAATTAAAAAAGAATTCAATTTACCCACTGATGTCTCTGAATGCACTTTCTTGCGTTAAGTGTGACATCTTTAAAGAGAAATATTGCAAAGCGATTCAACTGTTATAGAAATGATAGACATCTGAAGCAATTGTTCTTTATACAGTTGGCGAGAGAAGTCTTACATAGTAAGTCAGTCAGAACTTTTACACTTTCTTCACTATAGAACTCTCCCATCACTTTCACGACGTCATTTAATTCCCCGATGATACCTACTTCTGAGAATTACTACTTATTGCCATTTTTGATCTTTGTATTTATTCGGGTACAAGTATGCTTAAGCGCATTTCAACGTAACCGAGAATACGTTATCTACTGTAAAATAATAACAAGTGCGGCATACTTTGCGCAGTATAATAATGCTTTGTAATAACTAACGTTTTAAGGAGAGCGGTGGCCGAGCGGTTAACGTCCATGCTTTCAATCCTGAAGGTGGCGTCTTTAATTCTCGGTACGTACGTACTCCTGCATCGTATTGTTTAATTTGGCTTGTTAGTACAGTATCCATTGAATTTGTTGATTCTTATATACATTTTCGTGCCAAAGATCAGGTGGACAAATCGTGATTAGTTTTTCAATATATACATAGACCTCTATATTATACACAAATATCTCATTAAGATTATTTATAAATCTACAATGTTATAAATAAATCATAAATCGTATCTTCATAAAATAAATCATACTGCACATAAAATATCAATAATATTTCAGTAATTTTCCCTACAGCATAAATTTAACGATTTAATAATTGGATTGAAAATGTATTGATTCAAATATAATTCTGCACATCTTTCTTATTTACCTTAAGCCATTCTACAATGTTATTTTATTTCGATTTCAAACCTATTAAGAATAACTACCAACGTAAGTAGTAGGGAAGGAGCTCCTTCCCTACTACCAACGTACAATCTATACTTTGAACATCATAGGTTAAAAAATAGACCAAATTAACATGTTGAAGATGAAAGAAATGATTAATCTGTGAGTTAACTTAACAGTAATGTTGCTCATCTCAAGTTTTTTAAAATTATAGAAAAATGTTTCATATGTATTTTATTCTATCAAGTGATCAAAATAAAATGATATAAAATTAAAAAAGATTGTTTAAAATGTAATTAACTTATTTCAAATTATACAATCGATTTTTAATATGTAACTTAAATATGTTGTTAAAAAGCAGTAAACAAACAAACAAATAAATATATATTTAAATGTTGTCTTTTCTATCGTCTCTAGCTCTAGCGTGACTTATTTGTTACATTTATTGATATAATAATTTATATTTTAAGGGACTATTTATTTCTATAATTATACGACATTATTACTATTTATTTGATATGTAGTAAATGTTTATTATATTATGTATATCATGTATCAAATTCGGGCAAAACATTTTATGAGAACACCATATACATTAAAACATAAAATGACATCTTTTTTATTAATATGCATTATCTAGTCTATATATATAGCCTTTGATTTTTAATTGATTGATTCAATTGACTTATTAATTGATTAATTGATAAATTAATTTATTAATTGATTCAGAAGAAACTTAAAGGTTATTTAGTATACAAAATATAATTTTAGTTTTTTAATATAAAGTAATTTGTGCTAATAAGGTTAAAAGGTTAAAAGAAGGGTAAAACTAAGTATTGTTTTATTTTAAAGCTGAAACCTATTTTTTAATTTTTTAAAAATATTATTATTAAATTTATATTATTATAATTTTAAATTATTATATATTTTTAAATGATTATAAATATTCTAACCAATATTGATTTTGAAATATTGACTGTACTAATCGGAGTCATGGAAGATACAGACATATTGGTAGATATATATATATATATATAAAAAGTAACACGTTTGTTGCAAGTATTTAGCATTGCGAATAATTTATTTTTAACTATTGATGCTTGTTCACGATATTTTGTTCAAATCTTTTTGTAATTTTTTAATAAGTATATTGCAGTTATATGTAGACATTTAGAAATAGATTTGAAGTATTTAAATTAAAATGAAAATGTTTTGGATAGTCATATAGAAAATAGGCAATGAAAAATTTAATTTTATTTACAATGTGCAATATCTATTTTACAAATTGAACCTAATTCTGTCAAAAATAAGCATAACATGAAATTATGACACACAAATTAAATTACATTTATTAATATCGCTCAATTCATTTGTCACTTATTAAAAATAGTTATTTCAATAAATAAATTCATTTCTATAAATGCGCGAAATAAATATATTAAATCAATAACAATCAAATGTGTGTTCTAATTATTACAAATAAACCCTCTTAGCGATTGAATATGTGACAAGATTAATCGTTTTCATTACCTGAAAGAAGACTATCAACTTGAAACTAAGCTGTATTTTTTTTAAATGACGATATTTATGCGACAACAAAAGTTAAAACAGACTGCTTCATTAGTACGGATGAGCACTGTTCTTGAATGTGTATTAAAAATTATGTATCTACTAATTCTTTATTATTTAAAAAAAAAAAACTGTGGTATCATTTCAAAACTTTAAAAAATCACTATAATTAAGTTATATTTTAATAAAAATTATGAGTACCATAATTACTGAATAATATTAAACTTAATTCCTCATTCAAATTTGCAGTACACTATGGACTAAAGTAATATCACAAAGAATAAGAATGTTGAAGTGAATCTTTTAATTCCTCAACAAATGTTCCAACTTTTTCGCTTATGTCATGGTTTAGTGTGTCAACGGGTCACGAGCATGCCCCAACAGAGCCACTAAGAACTCGCTCAGCAAAGGGAAGCAAGTTTCCACAGCGGAAGAACATTAAGTAGGAGATGATTTATGCAAAAAATTTGGCAAAAAATTATTAATATGCATATATTGAATATGAACACGTAATCATTTGTTTTATATAGTAAATGTGATCTAAGGAAAAAAATCTAGGAAATCATTTTAAATTATTAGATATTTTTGGTGATATATATATTTCGCCAAATATTGATGAACTTACAAAATAATTTATATTTTATCAACGAAATATACCTAATGTAAATTAGTTTATCAACATCGCGAAGTTTCGAATTAATATTACCGAAATATGTCAATATACACTTTAATGATATTAGAAGTGTGCCCAGGAACAACATGTTGAATTAGACAACAAACACAAAAATCGCAATCTGACCATATAATTTATACTTAGTGGCCGAATTAGGAATATCAACTTTTTCAAACAGTTAATAAATATTTTGGTTTAGAATTTCCGTCGACATCTAATTCAATTTGTGCGATGATTCCTAGATCAATTCGGGGGCTTAAATTTAAAGCAAGAAATGTTCAGTTTTTAGGATAAAATAAATTTTTACTTCTTCGAAGACAACTACTGATCTTGTCTTGTATGAGGAATTTGACAGCAGAAAAACTGAAAAAGATATTTTTAGTTAGTTTCTGTAATACCTGAAGTGTATAAATAATACCTAACGAAACTTAATCTGTTTAATAGTTGATCTATGTGAAGTACACCATAAAAATTGAAAAATTATTTTTGAATTAATATTAAACCATTTGTGAGCATCTCCTTAACATTAAATATTATTGCAAAGATTTGTTCATGACTTGTTTTGAAATATTATTTTGATAAATAGATTAATACATACTAGAAAAGATTTATAAATAATTCAATTCTAAATTGACACATA
Source organism: Coelogynopora nodosa (assembly GCA_034780555.1). Classification (NCBI taxonomy): domain Eukaryota; kingdom Metazoa; phylum Platyhelminthes; order Proseriata; family Coelogynoporidae; genus Coelogynopora; species Coelogynopora nodosa. The sequence continues at coordinate 8,748 of JAUZND010033826.1, forward strand.
CAATATCGTAGCTGTCATAGAATGGCGCATACAATATCGTAGCTGTCATAGAATGGCGCATACAATACCGTGGCTGTCGGATAATGGCGCAAACAATATCGTAGCTGTCGGATAATGGCGTATACAATATTGTAGCTGTCATAGAATGGCGCATATAATATTGTAGCTGTCAGATAATGGAGCGTACAATATCGTAGCTGTCATAGAATGGCGCATACAATATTGTAGCTGTCAGATAATGGAGCGTACAATATCGTAGCTGTCATAGAATGGCACATACAATATCGTAGATGTCAGATAATGGAGCGTACAATATTTTATATTAAAATATTATCAGATTAATGATTGTTGATGTATTTTTCATAAGTTTATTTAACTGTTTTCAACTTATAATTATATAATATTACTATTTTAAAAATTAAAAATTATTAGTTAATTGCGTACAAATTATTTTTTACTTACGCTTTAATTATCAAACGATGGCTAATATATAAGCTAACATATGTACAATGATATAAATACAATATTTTTTGAATTGATAGACACCTGGTAATATAAAAACGAAGTATTAATAGTTTGAGGATGGAAATTAATAGAAAATCGAATAAAAATTAAAAAAGGAAGTTTTTAATTCATGAGAGGGGAAAGAAGAAATGCGAATTTACTACCTCATATCATAAAGTGATCAATACAAAATTTCCTAAACGTTTTGAAAGATTATTTATCTTTTCATGTAAATCCTACAGATGATTATTGCAGCCTTCTAGCCTATCCTCTGCTCAAATATACTTAAGCTTTGATGATTACAATCTATCCGTCATAATTGTGATATAGTACGCGCTTTTGATAGTTAAATTAAAGTTGAACTAGATCTGCCACCGATATTTTCAGCGCAAGTTCCTCACTTAGCTAGCAGCAGAGACCTTTTGTTTTATGGTCAGAACCCTTCCTATATCTACATTTCATATCAAATTGTGTATTGTGATTACAAATTTGATGTCGAAATTAGCGGGACAATTGGAAAATATGTAGAAAGTATTGTACCTTTCCTCACATCAGTTCCAATTGATAAACATTACTCCACCTCTTGCCGTATAAGGTAATGATTTGGATATGAAATGTCGGTATTATTAAGGCTGGGATTATAATGAATTCTATTTGAGGGGACTGCCGGTATCTTCCCTACTTAATTATTAAGTATGTAAACTATGACATATTAAGAACTGTATAATATCACATTCATTTTGTTCACTTGTAATAAAGTGGAAAATTACAGCGGTTATTTAATTGTAAATGGTTTATTAAGTTTAAGCTAAAACGTTTACCTTATTTAGTTGTTTTAAGATTATTTTGAATATTTTGTGTGATTTGAAAAATAGGATAATATGTTCCCTCGAGTAAAAATGTCGATATTAAATAATGTATTTGAAACTTACTTTAAGTTAAAAGAATAATTGTTAGTAAAAAAAACGAATTAAAAAACCTGTTTTTATAATTTCATTTGTTGTCAATTTAATGTCAATTTCTAGCAAGAAACATTTATATATTTTAAAATTTTGTATACAATATACAAAAGCTTAACTCTTATAATGCGAAATATCCAATCGAAAGCAAAAGTTTTCATATTGTTTTATATAATGTTTTTAACAATGAAATCAATCATTTAGTAACATATAACGTTTTAGATAATGGAGAAGTGTCAACTGGGACCCACCAAACGCGAGGCAACGAGACGCGACGAAACGGAGTTAAAATTAATCATTTTTTGTTTAGTTTATTAAACGTTTTATTAAACGTTTCTATAATCAGAAGACAGAAATTACTATATTATACAAATATTCTATATGAATGTATTGTTGAACTAAAAGTCACAGATCTCCCAACTCCTATTAATTATCAGTTGATCCACTAGAGTTGAGGTCGACATTTTTCTATCAATATTTTCAATTTATTTGATAATTTTTTTTTGTAAAAGTTCGATTTATCGTTATATCTAGCCCCTTACCTGTTGTCGTTGAACTATAGACTTACTATAATTTTCATTTATTTTTATTAACACTTATATAAATAATACAAATGATTATGAAACTTACAAAGTCTTTGTATAATATACATTATTTGACTAATATTCAATTGTCATGAACACACTTTCAGCTAAACACTAGACTAATGTGTTTTATTTCATACCTCATCATATGAATGTATTAATCCAATGTTTATTAATTTTTGTTTTGACAACAAGAACCTGGAAAGACTATCAAACTTATCCGTGAGCTAGTAAGCCGTTGTTACGCGTTGTGAACCAGGTCATGCTTCTTTGTCTTTATAATTTTATGTATTCATTTATGTCTTGAGCTTCCAAGAATCAACCTATAATACGATCTGCCAGCGGTAGAAATTTCTTCATTTGTACAAACAGAATTATCCTAGATCTCGTTTAAACGGACAGTTTTATTATTACATCTGTAACCTTTAACAACTTTTCATTGTTACATATAACGCTTTTCAGAGCGTTCGGCAGTGCATCATTTATAATATATAATTATATAGTTATGTATATTCACTTAAATTGCATTTAACTAAAATCAGTTGAAAAGTATTTGACATATCTCACAAAATATTGATAACATTTTAACCAACAAACTATAATATTGACAACATTTAGCGATTTCAAAATAAAAAGATAATTAAAAGAAAATGTACGATTTATTGTTATTTACATTTAAATAACATTAAATAAATGTAAGCCACTATTAATCAACGAAATTATTAACGGTTAAAAGTATTATCTTATGAAAATTATCCATTGTTAAGATTATTATAGAAAAAGGAAATAACCTATTGATTTTTGAGTTAATTTTTTTTATTTTTGAGTTAAAATTATTCATTTTTTAGTACAAATTATTGATTTTTTGAGTTCAAATTATTGATTTTTTCAGTTCAAATTATAAATTTTTGAGTTCTTATTATTGATTTTTGAGTTCAAATTATTTATTTTTTGAGTTCAAATTATAGATTTTTGAGTTCAAATTATAGATTTTTTGGGTTCAAATTATTCATTTTTTGAGTTCAAATTATAGATTTTTTGGGTTCAAATTATTTATTTTTTGAGTTCAAATTATTTATTTTTTGAGTTCAAATTTAACAGCATTTAGATTAATTCAAGAAGCCTTTTATTTGCATATTATAGTAAATGTTTTCATTTTTGTTATAAAATATTTCACTAAAATGTGTTTCTTTTTTTGCATGTTACACTTATAACAGAATGTTAAATCTATTAACACTTTACTAATTATATTTGATTGTTTATGCTTGATTTTCTTTTTAATGTACTTGTATAGCGATACCATGTTTGTAAGGTATGTATTTATATATGTCATTTGTTGTATCAAATATTATGCTACGACGCAATTAAAAGATGCGACGGATGTGAATGCTGCGGATGTGATTGCCCCTAACAATTTACAAATGAAACAATCTTCATATGATTTACATAATACCTCAAATATGTATTTACGTAAGATTGCAACCCTTCAATATTGTTTTTATCAAAATGTAGCAGAATATGGTTAGTTTAATTTTTACTAACACAGTTTTATTAGTTGTTTAATTGGTACACCCAATAAGGTTTCAGGATTCCGATTTTAATGTAGCAGTGGATTAATTACGATTAGTTACATGATTTTCGGAAACTGGCAATTGATCAGTGACCTCCTTTTTATAAACAATTGATCAGTGACCCACTTCTTATAAACAACTGAACAGTGACCTACTTCTTATTAACAATTTAATGAGTGACCTACTTCTTATAAACAATTGATCTGACCTACTTCTTATGAACAATTGATCAGTGACCTACTTCTTATAAACAATTGATCAGTGACCTACTTCTTATAAACAATTGAACAGTGACCTACTTTTTATAAACAATTGAACAGTGACCTACTTCTTATAAACAATTGGTCATGACCTACTTCTTATAAACAATTGGTCAGTGACCTACTTTTTATAAACAATTGATCAGCGACCTATTTGTTATAAACACTTGATCAGTGACCTACTTATTATGAACCAAACTCCTCATGTTTCGATCGATAATGACGATTTGTGCAAACACAAACTTTGATTTGCATGTAAACCATTCGATTACGAATTCTATCTATTTGTTCGGAAATAAATTAAAATCATTATTTATTTATATTTTGGTTAATATCGTGAACAGCTAGTAGAGGGGGAACTAGGATGCTATTATACTTTACTTTTGTAACATCAGTTTATATATTTTAATATATATACAAGATATACTGTATATATACTACAATTGATGATTCACTCTATTGCAAATTTTGTTGGTTTAAAATCAGCGCAGTGTATTTGTTAAAAAATGGTTTACATATTTTTATCAATGTTTATTGTAAAATGGAGTAGTTTACGTACTATGAAACAATTTAATTGAAAATAATAATAATAATACATTAATTTAATTTGATAAAAATGCATTATTAACGTTTTTAAAAAATATAGCAATATATAATGAATAATATAATTTAACATAAATAACTGGTAATAAACTCAGACTGAGATTACATCGATCATAATCCAACATTATTTTTTTATTCCTTTTAGTTATCTTTACATATATGTACTAGGATATATATATATATATAAATCAGATGTCAAACTGAAAAATGATAAAATGATTCGGACAAAAGAATCTGATAAAATGAAAATCTATCACATACATTTATTTGATGTTGATCAAATCATGTAGTCAAAGTAAAGAGTTCATTGATTTTTAGAATTAAATAAAAAGAGTTCATTGATTTTTAGAATTAAACAAAAAGAGTTTCAGTTTCAGTTTTAACGGTAAATACCGACTTTTCACAACAAATTATAACTAAACATGTCTTCGGGTTTTCTTAATTCTAAATATATTATTCATTATTATTGACGAGAAATGGATATTTGATGGTTACATAAATTGATTATAAAGATATTATGTTGTTTTATGAACGATATAGAGTAGGATGTTTTTTTTAACAAATATTTTGAGTATATAACATTATCGAACATATACATTATGCGAGTATTGATAATAATTGTTTTTTCGGTAACATCAATGTTAATAATTATTTCTAAATATTATTATTATTTTTAAATAATTATATGGATAACAAATAAATTGAAATGTCAATAAAATGTTTTAATTAAAAAAAAAAGATAACGGCACATTTAACTGATATATTTTCTTCCACCCCATTTTAAATAACAGAAGAAAGTCAGTTCCGAAGTAGAGACATAATTCTTGATTGTTTAGTGACTCAAAACTGAACAAAACAAATGAAATTTAAATGGTCACTACTAGCAACAAACACATAATGAGAGTAATTTCATCGTAAAGTCATATTCACATCAAGCACAATGCAAAGATACAAAGGGAAAATTCTAAGATAAACTCCTTCTCAAAAGAATAAAATCTAAAAAGAGCAGAGTGATCCTCTTGTCCGGATTATTATATATAAAAGAAATTAAAGCTTCTTCTGGCAAAACAAGAATAATGTTTAAAACCACTGTCTTTCGACTTAGGTTAGCAAACTGCATTATACTACTAATTAAATTATGTTCTTTTTGGGAGTCCAGTACAGCTGTTTCGAACTTATTAGCTCTCATCATCTATAGGCACACCCAAATTAAACACAATAAAGCTAGCAGTTTGCAGTAGGCCGATGGCATATGAATACCAGAGGAAATTTGCATATAAGATAAACTCCATCTCAAAATAATAAAATCTAAAGAGAGCAGAGTGATCCTCTTGTCCGGATTATTATAATCAAAAGAAATTAAAGCTTCTTCGGACAAAACAAGAATAATGTTTAAAACCTCCGTCTTTCAACTTAGGTTACCAAACTGCATTATACAACTAACTAAATTATGTTAAGTTCTCATCAGCTAGGCACACCCAAATTAAACACAATAAAGTTAGCAGAAAATTCTAAATGTTTACATTTTGCGCAACGCGGCATTACTTATAACTGACCCTGATTTAAGAAGATCTACTCTTTGCCAATATGAAGAGGTCCCATCCCTTAGGGCGGGAAAAGACAAATGAAAAACTGTACTATAATTCTAGCTGGAAACAATTGTTTAATAATGATTATTGACTGGAGAGTCATTAATTTAGTTGAAATGTCCTAAATAACTTTTTTTTAAATTTCATAATATAAACGACACGAATAGCGAAATTGCACCTTTTATTCACATTAAACTAAAACTTGGAATTTCCGTACATTTCAGAAGTTTCTTGTTCGTTTTCTCCACGAAATGCTTGATTTTGAAAATATAAAAATAATATCTAAATAAATACTAATATTGTATATATGTAATACAATAAAATTAATTTAAAGTACAGTAATTAATTAATTAGATTTCTAAAAAGTAGATTTTATAGCAAAAAATATAATGTTTTATTATTATTAATATATAAAACAGGAATATCGTAGACAATGAAACAATTAATACAAAAAGTATTCAACTGCTCTGTTATTGGAACGTATTAAATTTAAAAATAATTAATATTAATTAATGAAAAATAATAAACACCTTTTTTTAGTTAATAATTTATTTATTCAATAAATAAATAAATAATAATTTTATTTTTAAAATTATTTCAAAGGCATGAACCAATCTGCAATATTGTGGAGTTTTTGTATTTTTTATATTACTCTGTTGTAAGTTTAAACTATAAGTAAGTTTAAATTTAAAGTAGGTCAAGGGGATAAGTAGGTCAGAGGATACGTAGGTCAAGGCCGGGGATAAGTAGATCAAGTGGATGAATCCTGGAAAGTAAAAAGGGTAGGAGTTAACTAGCTATTGGACAGACAAATATAATTATATGAATTACTGTATGACATTATTTAGTACAACAGCATACTGTTATTTTTGAAAGTTTTGAATCTTTTACATTAAAATTTGGCAGAATGATAACTTGTTATTCGCGTTTTATCATTATATTGTATCTTCAATACTTGGGTATCTGTTTACTATTCTTAAATAAAAGATCTCGTTAAACTCAGCCTTTGCTATATATGGCATATTTTCTCATCAATATGTTATATGCACCGGCTTTGATAATCTTCCGCTCTTGAATGTACAATAGTGCATTAAAGATGAATTCATTGCTATTATTAACTTCATCTAGTCACAAGGTTCAAAACCTAGACGTTATCGTTTAGTAAAAGAACTTCATTATTCCGTGTAGTCCTCATCTAGGCAAAGATATATTAATCGATAGTTTTTACTACTTTAAATCAATCAGAAATTCCAATGAACCCAATGAACTGGCTATAGTTAGTATCCAAATAATTCTGACAACTTAATAACTGCATGTATAACCAATAAGTGGTATGCTTTGTTTTGTTTTGTTTTAATAACTTGAAACTGTTATTTGAAAATACGGGCAGAACATCGGAAACCAACATCATTTAAAGAAGAAAATATGTTTTATTATTTATTATTACAAATTTACATGAAACATATAAATATAATTTTTTAAATTTCAATGTCGAAATACCATTATAGTAATTTAAATTAGAAAAAGTTTATGTTTTATTAAACAAATTCTATTAACTGTACAATGTATTTTGTTTTCCATCTCTTTAAAAAGAATGCTTTAAAAATGCTATTGTTTAAAATAATTAAATGTGTTTCAATTTGGACAACATGGACATAGTTATACTTTCTAGAGTACTCACATTCCGTTAGTTAAATATCATGAACCCCATTCTACATACATAAATAGTTTCTTCGAAATCACTTAAAAACACAGCAAAAGCTTAACACTAAATTGATGGCGACTAGATGCGTAATATGACATACATTACAAAGTTAGAGTTATGAACACCTCATATGTGGTCCATCTTAGAGTCTGTCCAATTTGCGAACTGCTTATATTTAGATGTTCCGCCCTCTCAAGGTGGCCATCATATACGCATGGATTCTTACAATCGGTATTATAACACAATTTGTATCGTTTTATTTTATGAAAAACGATTGCAGTATTCGCCTATTCCTTTAACTTTAACTTTTTAATGTAGGAATGTATTAGTACAAACCGTTTTTTTCTCATTAAAAGGGTTTTCATCGTCTCTTCATTACTCATATATTCTGCTGGTTAAAGTTTATTAGTTCATACATTTCTTTAATAAAAAAAGAGCTTTATGACCGAACAATTTTACAACACTGATACTTAGTTGGTATCCCGCGCGGAAGACAACTCTATCTACTTACCTGTCACACTGCTAATTTAGCGAGGGAAAACTAGTTGTCACTTTCATCTTAAGTCTAAATGTCTTTCTCACCGTATCCTACCCGCCGCGCCGTGTTTCTCTTTATTATATTCAGCCGCCAAGCCGATGCTAGGCAACGGCTGCCCTGAAAGCTCTCCCTGGCCGTGCAAGACCCCGGGGACCTGCCTGTCGTTCGACTTCATCTGCGATGGGGAGGCGGACTGTCCCGACAGCTACGACGAGGATCCGGTGCTCTGCATTGCCAGTGAGTGCTCCTCCGCAGTGACAGGTTGAATTATAGAGTTTGGATAAGTAGGTCATAGCTGTGTTTGTGATGCATGAAACTGTGTTTGACTATGAGTTTGGATAAGTAGGTCATTTGTGTTTATCATGCACGTACATGGGTACTAGAGTTTGGATAAGTAGGTCATTTGTGTTTGTGATGCATGAAACTGTGTTTGACTATGAGTTTGGATAAGTAGGTCATCTGTGTTTATAATGCACGCACATGGTTACTAGAGTTTGGATAAGTAGGTCATCTGTGTTTCTGATGCATGAAAATGTGTTTGACTAGAGTTTGGATAAGTAGGTCGTTTGTGTTTATAATTCACGCACACATGGTTACTAGAGTTTGGATAAGTAGGTCATTTGTGTTTATAATTCACGCACACATATATGGTTACTAGAGTTTGGATAAGTAGGTCTTTTGTGTTTATGAAAACGTGTCTGACTAAAGTTTGGATAAGTAGGTCATTTGTGTTTATAACGCACGCACATGGTTAATAGAGTTTGGATAAGTAGGTCATCTGTGTTTATTATGCTTGGAGTGACCATTAAAGTTTAGTTTTTGTTAAATTCTTTAAAAGCTTTTTGTTTCTACGTAAGTAATAATACCAATATAATACTGATAATAAAACTAGTCTAAAAATTAGCAATAAAAATAAGTAAAACAACTAGTTATATAATATAAAATAACTATATATATATATTTACTTACTGAGACAGTTATTTTGCTATTAAAGATAGTTTAAATTTAAAAAAATTGTATTAAGGAAGTGAATTTTTTTATTATAAAATTATAAACCAACAAATCTTAATTATTTAAAAATAAATTAACTATACTATATTATATTATATTATTAGCAATATTTATAAATTTTAAAACCAAAACTAATGTTTTAACAATATTTTAACCATCCTGAATAGAGGAATTAAAATAATTTCAATTATTGTATAATGTATTACCTTCTAAATAAAGCAATTCATTTTGCGTGTAACATCTTCCACATTCAATAGGAAACAATTCTGAACATGATAAGAAGCGTGAAATGCTTTTTATTATTTCACAAGAAAAGAGGGATCCCTACCGACCACTGGCCTTGTCAGCCAAGCGACAAAGATATAATAAATGTCAATTTAAGTGTCAATAATATCCGTTGTCTACGCAGATAAATCCAGTCCCACCCATATACGCTGTAGAATTGCCTAGAATATATTAGGGAAAAGGCCATGTAATAAATATACAATAATACCCACCGATACTCTTATTTGAGATCTATAAGACATGAATTAGATTTCAGTATATTATCGCTTATAGCTAAACGACATCCAGAACGAATAAGCGGAATTTTTAAAACGGCTCACTATGCGAGATTTTAGTATATATTGCATGTAGTTACAAGTAATGCTTGCCAAGCCTCATCATAATTACCTACTGCTATCCCGGTTTTATTGTGATTTTGCACACCAAGTAGTAATCACCGGGCCATTAAAATAGATAAATCTTTAGAGACTTTAATTATCCCATGTACCATCTGAAAAATATATTTCTATCAATGCAACATGTCTGCACATTAAACGAATATTACTATTCCTGACTGCATGCACACAGGGGAGAGTCACTATATCTAGAGGCAGCCCCAGAGGGACGGCCCTCTATCCTTTATTGAGGAGTCTGATGCGGAACTGAATGAAATATATAATGAGCGCAGTTAAGTCACTAATAAGGCTGTATAGCCACTATATTAAACTAACCGATAGTCAAGACTGAAACGAGCGCATTGTAATCATAATTACGTTCATAAGTGTATTGTATATAAACTAAACAGGGATTATGCTTATTCAGGGTAATATTTATCAGAAAAAGTAATTCAGTTTATGTGTTAGGACATCAGTATTATAGAGCTATTTTGCTAGAAAATGTGGTCGTGTATAAGAAAATGTTATTCGGAAGTCTGAGTTTTGCAAACACGAGTGTAAGCGATAAATTCTCGTGATGATAATGTGTAAATATTGCACATATAAAACTATATTTTTATTCCTCACACAAAATCTAATAAACTATTCAAATATAATAACTGATATTTAATTATAATCTAGTTTCTGTTTTTGTATTTGTATTTAGCCGAACGTATTGAAAACGCTATGGGCAAGTAATAAAAGGTCCAAAGGTCCACAAAACTCGCTTCTTATTAATTATTCGACTATTTCATTATTATTAATATATTCCACTGGAAAACCTTGTAGGTATAGGGCCAACTAAATCCCCAGCGCATTAACAGACTGGGCTATCTCAACCTTAAGGCGAATGAACTGTTTTTCATTCCTAATGATGTTAATTTTATTTTATTGTGAGACCTCGTTATTTATGTGGTATTCGTTATAGTCCTTCAGTGAAGCAAATTTTAATTGACGAAATGTTTTAAATCGACTACCTCAATACCAACTTCTTTCTAGAGGATCGTCCTCCAATGGTGCTGCTTTCCAACTTTATTGAACAATGGAAGGGCTGGTTGGTTCCCAACATTCTTGGAGATAAGTCGATCAATTTTATGGCCAAGGAACTTATTGGTGAGTTGTCTTCATCTCGGAGCAAAGTTAAAGTAAATATTCTTTAACGTTGTCAATATAACCAATATATGGTTCGGTCTTCGTGTATATGTTACTGTTTACATTAAGTCTTAAGAAATATGTTATGATTAAACCAATGATATACCGCAGCATATGTAACATCCTTACACAATAACATTAACATTTGCATCGACAAAACACATTTACACATATAATAACATGAACATACTGACAAAAAGTAATATGTAAGATTTACAGAAACAATTAAAATAAACAGTTACTATGGTAACACTGTAAATAAACAGTACCCATGGTTTCACTGAAAATAAACATTACCCATTTGCAACAATTCAAATAAACAGTGTATCCATGGCAACACTGTACATAAGATATCCGCACTATTTCTCCATCTCATCAATTATTATATATAGTAAACTGCAAAAACTGCAAACTTTGACCTTTTCGGCCAATGTGTAATCAAAATATTAATTGTATAAACACAATGATAACTTTATCTTTCCACATAATTACATTTGACCAACTTTGATATTTTTAATGTCTTCCGAAAACGTCAAAAGACATTATAGTTTATTCAAATTTATTTATTATTACTTGTTGATAAAAATTGCAAACCATATTTTGAAAAAAAGTTTTCTCATAATTGGATTACATATAAAATAATATGAAATGATTGATGAAAAACATGAAATGGCTTCATTGTGGTAGGCCTATATTTATTGTGTAAAACTTAAGTTTTGTATAAAAAAAACTACTAACTGTAGGAGCGCTTAATGTTTCTGCAATTTTTTATAAAACTTTCAGTTATCATTATGAATTGTTTATCAAAAGATAAGATTTATTCGCGACAAAATTATTTTTACTCTAAATCTATATTTTGATAAAAAATGAATCCCACCGTAATTTTAAATTATTGCAATGATATAAGGTATAAATTTGTGTGTATAGAAAATATGTAGCGTTATTGCGGTGTGGAACATTTTAATTCTATACTATTAAATTCTACAAAAATAACGATAATGTGCAATTTAATTGTATATAAAAAGGTTTATATAAAGTTATAACGTAATTTAAATTAGAATTGAGTTTATTTTTTAAAGAGGACTCTTTTTAATTTTCGTTTCCCATTATCTAAATTATAGAATGTAAAAATTCCAACCGACTGTATTTCTCACAGAAAATTATAAGTTACTAAATATTTTATTTTACAATTAATTTCATAGCTAACACAAACATATAAAGGGTAATGTAATACACATTTTGAGTATATACATATATATATACTGTATATATTCACCATCATGCTTGAAAGTACAAGAGTAATATAGTTGATTTCTGATTGACATTTCTTCATTCCATCATGAAGTCTCCTTTTTTCCACTAATTAATAGACCAATGTCCGCACAACGAGCACCGCCAGCAATTTGAAAGCCTAAAATGTATCCATTGTTCCTATAATATACATATATACCAGAAAGCAAAACCGGTATTTCGTGAATTATTAATTCACCATTTTTTGCTACCGCGACAGAAAGAAGCTTTTAGGAGTTATCAAGTAATTGATGTTTTCCATAATGTTTTCCATTTTTATAGTTTGTACAATGCGGGTTATCAGGTGCTTTAGGTGAAATGCTCTCAGTGCAATATTGTAGATATATATAATATAATATAATAATTGTTATTATTTAGTTTCTAATATTTAGAGTTTAATTGAAAATATCTAAAAGCCAAAAGTTTATTGTCATACGTATTTCACGAATAATTTCATGTTAATTTTAGCCAAATTAAAAAAAATGAATATAAAGTGTGATGCAATTTAAAGATATTTTAAAAACAAAATAAACATACAAAATAGCACCTAACTATATAGGTACATTTTGATACATGATTTGACGGAAAAACTAAAACAGTGGCAATATTCCATTAAACGTAAACCATTTTCTGATTATTTAAAACAAGTGTGCCTTTCTCGTAAATTAAGTTTGGGACAATTGCTTTAATTAAGATGTAAAGAGTCCTGTTTTCTGTGAAAATATGCAACACTAGCCATGAATCTGCACAGTCTGTGTTGAAATTTCATAAATTGTTTATTGTAAATGTTTACTATTGCGGTGTTAACGAAGTTCTGAACTTCTCGCTCATGTTATAGGCCTACATGTTCGTTTCTTTGTGGAAATATGTCACAAAATTGTTGGTTCTTAAAATGCGTGATAAAACGTAATACTGTCAATAGCAGAGCACCTCATACTCGAAATATATATTGCAACTCAGCGGTTAAAAATAGTTTAGGGTTGGGTTTTGAATCTGGAGGAAAAGGTGGTAAAAAATCCAGAAGAACTTAAACCGAACTTTCAGAATCGGCGATACATAAAGTAACCAAGATAAATAAAATTGTTAATTTATAAGTAAGCACTAAGCGCAGAGCCTGTACAAACAGCGGAGAGACAGAGCACTACCGGTTTCGAGCTATTCAGCTCT
>JAUZND010033837.1:0-22378 GCA_034780555.1 Coelogynopora nodosa
GAGACGGCATTCGATTGGCATGGAATCGTGATGGTTGGAGGAACGTCATCAAGGCCACAGCAGCGCGAATTGGCGCCACCTGATATTGACGATGACGATAATTCCATAATTTTAATCAGGTACTAAAAAGTTAACAAATCAGGGCCTACAAGACCAAAATATTGTTAAATATACCGTCTTACATCTTATTTGACATAAAACAAACCCATAATTGGGTATGAAAAGTTACCCAATCAGGGGTTCTAAGATCAAAATAACCATAACTTCACTGTTTTACAACTTATTTGACACAAAAACTTGTAATCAGGTATGAAAAAGTTACCCAGTCCTTCTAAGATTGAAACATCCATAATTTAGCAAAAAAGTGTTTGTGATTAGGATACCCAATCACAGAATTTTAGTTTTTAAATGCATTGATGATCTATATGTTATCTCATCTTTTTGGAATATTTTGATAAATTATAGATTAAAATTATTAACAAAATCCTATTTTTGAAGTTTTGATCAGGAAATCTGGAATCATGCATGTAAAGGAAGGTACCTAAAAGAATAAACATGTTTTAGGAAGAATTAAAACAAAACAATGTAATTTATTTGAATAACCATAATAATTCTGGTAATCATGGCACTTAGCATTAGAAGAAAAACATTTTTTAAACAAACTAATTCAGTTTAATTCCAATATATATAAATACATTTATACATGGACACAGAAAAAGCTAATTTAATTGATAAGGTTATTGAATACATGTGTCTTAAACTTATTATTCCATTAAAATTCAGTTAGGTATAATGGAAAAAGAGTCCTTCAGGTTCCAAAATAGTATTTTAAGCATGCATCCACATATTTTCTACTGATTCAGTCTGCACTGTTTTAATATATCAATGCATAATTTTTTATTGATGGATTACAACATCATGTTCAGGCCAGTAACTAGGGGGGTTCGAGTGGTTCGATCGAACCCTCCCCTGACTTAGGGGGGGCCTAATTTTGGGGGTTGAGGGAGTGCAATTTTGGGGATCGAGGGGCGCAGTTTTGGGGAGCAAGGGGGCACAGTTCTGGGATTGAGGGGGCATAAATTTGGGGGTCAAGGGGCGTAATTTTGGGGATCGAGGGGGTGCAATTTTGGGGATCGAGGGGGCGCAGTTTTGGGGATCAAGGGGGCGCAGTTCCAGGATCAAGGGGGTGCAATTTTGGGGATCAAGGAAAGTCATTAACATTTAAAAAGTGCTACTCATTATGAGATTGAGTGTATAAACCTAATTTAAACAAGTTTCTCAAAGGAAAATTTTGACAATAATGACAGCTAAATTGCTTTATTTTTACACTTATGTTTACTATTGAGATGATATCCTTTTTTTTCTAAAACGCATTGTGACATTTTGTCTAAAGAGTGTAAAGTATTTGTATAAAAATCATAAAAGACATGCAAATTACCTATACCTACTCTTTGTAAACCAAGTATCTTGTACATTGTACTTACATATAATAGTACATAGCACACATTTTGTATATATGTATACAATAATACATTTATAGGTATGTTAATTTAATTATGTGAAAACATTTTTTTAAACAAAGTTTAGTTATGATAACATTTTTGTATAAAAAAAATTTCAGTGGGGTGCGGGGGTGCAAAAATTTGTCTGGGAAAGTCGAATCCCCCCTTGGAAAAAGCTGGTTACGGGCCTGATGTATACCCCTAGCCTTATCATCCTATAATTACTTTCTTGCCCATCCTCTTAGACATCTATGCGAGGATGATGAACATACCATACTACATACATACTATAAATTAATTACAATGGAAACAGCATCAATAATAGATTTATGCTTGGCTAGGTTTTATCATATGGGTTTTTAGAAGGAAACTATGCATTAGCTAACAAAATGCTATTTATAGCATTTATCTGCCCATAAAATTCTCCACAAATATTTATTAGTATCACAGATATTTATCAGCAATTTGCTAATAACAAATAAATTGGTGTTACAGGCCTCAGATTTCAGGATTTTTGGGTCTCATTCTCATCACTACTGCATAGCCATGTGCCACAGGAGATTGATATTTTTCTCAGGCCAATTTTAAGCCCTTGAAACTGAATTAATAGAAAACATATTTAAATAATAAAATATATAAAAGTTTAATTATTATTTTATATTTCACTAAAGTACCTATTTTTTATTACAAATTAAGAGGCATAACTTATTTTTTATCATACCTTTTTTTATGGAGCCAATTATAAAAATAAAGATATATTGAAATCAGCATACCTTTGTAATCAATATTTTGTTTAAATACACATTTAAAAATCCTGCTGATTTCTTACCATGTCCTCAATTTCCACACTACTAGGACTAAGTTGGCAGATATGCATGCATTATTTTTTAATGATTTATAGCTACAAATACATCTAAAGGCATTTAAAATTATCATACATGAGCATCCTGCTGGTTAGAATTGTCAAAAACGATTCTAAGGAAGATTAACAATTTTTAAGTTGTTAGTAATTGTTGAATATGTTATCAGAATTGTTATTTAAGTTAAGAAAGAAGAGTACATATAAAATGTATATATCACTATTAATTAAGACAAAAGGAACTATTTGAGTGCAAATAGATAAAACTTGAAGAACTGATGTTAAGTAACAAGAATTACCAATATTTATAAGGCCACAAGTTATATGGTAATTGGAACAAATGAGAGAAGCAGAATTGTTAGGTAAGGTAAGCTCAGGATAAGTAGAAGTTTCTATTTTATTTATTTTTGTCTTAAGATTAAAGCAGAACTTATTAAAAAAAATTGTGTTCAGGTGTATATGGTTTGACTAAATAATTTTTTTAATGAGAATATTTTTATTAAAACCACAAGGAACCAGTTATCAAAGATAAAAATTTAAAAACGAAAATCGTCAAAATGCTTACCAATTACCAAATTTAACAATGGGATTATAAAAACTGTTCTAATAAATTGTATTGGTGCTATTCCTATCAGGAAAAAACAAGGAAATAACATCAACAATTAAATCATCAACTTTATGGTAGATTTTTGTATTAAAAATGTTATTGAAAACTTTACCATCAATGTCTAAAAATTAAAGAAAATCCTGAACATAAGGATTTGCTATGTCATCAATTGATATAACTGCTATTTGAAAGTTAAGGGCTACTTTTGAGTATTCTTTCACATATTTCTGTATTTAGCACTGGTTGTAAGTAGGTCTACATATACAATACTCTTAGTTAATACAATTTTGACAAATTCATGATTTAAGAGAGTTTTGAGTTACTCCTGATTTTGTAGTTATCATGATTTAGATTTATTCTGAAATAATATTAGTTGTGTTATATTTCAAAAGTTAACATATTTTTTTATAATTAATTAGAGTGTATCGTAGTCTAGTGCTTAAGTTACAACTCCCAGAATATTTATTTACAAATTTAGAAAATTTGTAAATATAGGAATTTTGCCATATATCAATAACATTTATCAGTTTTGTATATTTATATTTGCCATTAATGTTATGCTCAATTATTTTAAATGCTGGTTATACTTTATCATTAAGTTACTATACCATGGTTATAATATCTTTTAATTTTAATGACTTTCAATAGCATACTACATTATAATTAAATTATTATTTAGATACATTGTATTATAAAATAAATATATTATAATACTTTATTCCTGTCTCAGTTATATGTCTTAGAATCAATGCAAATAAGAGCAGTAAACATAGCCAATTTTTTAATAAGTTGTTTACACCAGTTTGTAACAATTATGAACAAAGAAATTAAACACTAACAATGGTTACAAAAAATACTATGCATCATTATTTGATGATTAGTATTTTTAAAATAAATTAACAATAATGACATGTATTATTTATATATTTCATTAATGTTATTAATATTATTATATACATGTAGTGTTATGGTAGACAGTAGTTCCATACAAATTATATTTATATTATGTGAATACTTTGGTGTTAATTAAGTACTTAATGTTGAAGAACATGATCCACCTTGTAATACTTATTCAGGCATTTATATTAATTATTAATGGTCCTTTTCTGCTGTTTATTTAATATGTAAAATGGTATAACATAATTTGTTATAAATAGGAAGTTACATTAATTTTTTTAATTGAACATTATGAGGCAGTAACATTTATAATAATTTAAATCACATTTCCCTTTCAAGAGAGTCTACATTTTTAGAAAATTGGCTTTTTCAATGTTTACTGTGACCTTAAAATTTGTACCTAAATGGAAATTATTGCTTCCGTTTTTTTATGATTAATAAGTTTTAAATTTAACCTTGTGACCAACAATATGTAAAAAAATGATAAAATCAATTAAAGATTACTATTTTTAAATGTTTTGTGATATAGTAAATACTTTACTATTTGAAAAGCCATGTATTTTTGTGTTTAAAGTCCATTATATATATTATATAATAAGACATGTGATTATTTTACTCTTCACCTCAGTTGTAAGAATGCCCTCCGATTTGAAGAAAAAGAAAGCTCAGGCCAAGAAGGATGCTGCTAAGAAACGTCCAACAAAGAAGGTAGATGACGAGGAAGCAGGCGATGTTGACCAATCAGAACCTACTCCTGTTGTCAATGGAAATGGAGTGAATGGTCACGATACAGATAGTGCACATCACATAAGTCATCATGATCGTGATGAAGAGTACATAGGTAAAGAAGTAAACTAATAGCTAGTAGATAGAATTGTTTGGCTACTTTAACTGTCTGAATTGTTAGTTTTACATTTTTAAGTCGAAACATATTCCTGGCAGTTATTCGTTTTACATAAAGAGATTTTTATTGTTCCTATGTGAGAAACATTCGGATCGTTTGTTATGTTTTGTATTAAATTTCTGATTATTTTTTTCATTTAAGTAGTAAACCGACATTTGTAGTTGTCAAAATTGTCAACTACAAAACAAATTAATTGTATTTTGTTCATTAATAGTTGTAAAAACATGACAAATAGCCTATATCGCTAGATGTTATGTTTATTATTTATAGTCATCATACCACATAGACAAGAGTCTGTATCACAATGCATTTATAGTAACACCAGGAAATTTAACTGTAATTACATTGAGGTATTTGTAATACTAAATATCATATGGCATAGTGTATCAATGAACAAGGCTTAATAAGTTGACGCATTCATGAGTATGACTAGTATTTTTATTTTATAAATTATGGAGACTGAAAGCGGGGAACAATACATTTAGAACCCACTTATTATATTGTAAATAAAAAAAAGATTTTATTTGTACTCTCTAGTCATATGTTCCTAAGAGAGCATATTTATGTTTTCAAAATTAAGCAATTAGAAATTGCAATATTAAATTTGTCCATAATATGACGACATCAATTTTGGTCAGCTTGTAATAATTTATCTACTATTATCGAAGTTTAACTAATCTCAGATTAACTTTCTCAATATCCATTTGCTTATTTTCTACATATCTTATTTTCTAACTCGCTTCAGAGGGTTCTAATCTCCGCACCATAACAAATATTTCCTTGAGGACAATGTATAATATGGTCTATTTTCTGGTTTGTCGTTTTCTGTTCTTTGTTCTGAGCTTGTTCAAGAGCATGACTTACCATCTCATTCCGTTATATGAGCATAATTGTTTAATCCTGTTGTAATTTATTAAAAGTTTTTAAGCATGGTAATGTGTGATTGCTATTCCTAAAACAAGAAAATTGTATCATATGCAAATGAATTTTTTCTTGTTCGGTTCCGTTTTTCGAAATAAAAATTATATTTTAGTTGCGATAAAAAGGATCTGTGTCTGTACTATTATCATTATTGTTTTATAACTTATCTAAAGGGATTTCGTCGCAAATTACAATGACAGAAATTGATTTGAAAATATGTACATGTCATTTATATTTTAACAAAGTATAACAAAAAAATATATTTTAAGAAATCATTTTAACCAATGAATTTTTTCGAAATACAATTTACTACAAAGAGTATTTATATTTTATAATCATTTAATATATAAATTCTAAAACATGGATTAATGTTTTTGATAATGTGGACGGTATGGCGTGAACGAATTTATATTAATATATTAAATGTCTATAAAACATTGCTGTTAGTAGTCTACTACACACGAAATAAATTCATCAATAAAACGTAATTTTTCATGTTATGAGTTTCTCAATTATACCGGTAACAGATCACGAGATTTAGCAACCTATTTTTTGTCAGGGTAGTACTGCTATACCCCTTTTTCTCAAACAGCTAATGTGCCCATTTATTTCTTAAAATTTGTGGGCTTTTTTGCTTTTAAATACTATTGGTGTGCACTATTCATTCTTAATATATTGGTGTATCCTTATAGGCCGGCCAGTCAAACTAGGTGTTGACCTAGAAAACATAGTGTATAGCTAAAAATTTGGATGAAACATGAGTCCATGGACCGGATTAAAATATCCACAATAAGTTATGGCTTATCATACTAACTTTTAAATACAATATTCTAATTTTAATCACCTAAGTGTTTTCTATTCATTAACATATTATTTGCAAAATTATATGCATAGATCATAATATTTACTTACCAGGTATATTTGCATATTAGTTCCTACCTCTATTTTAGCTACAAAATTGGCTAAATAAACAAAAAAACTATTACTCAAATGTCTTTTGAAAGAAAATATTATTATATTTTACTATAATTTTGTTTGTAACATATAAAAATCACATATTAACAAAATGATATGTAACATTTGATTGCATGCAAAAGTATGAGAAATACCATTAAAATGTTAATTTTCCTAAAAACATGCATTTTCGAAAATATAGGATAAAAACTACAAAAAAAATCCTATTTTTGAATATTAATGTAAACTTATTTATAAAAAAAGTCACAAGAGTCAAAAAGAGTCACAACTTTTTTGTCCAATTTAGCGGATATTTGATTTTGTTCCGGTCTATGTACTGTTGTTTCATGAAAATTTTCAGCTTTTCAAAAAAAATTTATGGGTCCCCTGTTCTTTTGGGCCAATTCCGTTATCAAAGCTACTTATTTTTTCATTACATATTATATATTTACTTTAGGCTTATTTCTATCTTTCTGGGTAGATTATATCACAACTACGTTTGTTTTTTCCAGTAATACTTATAAGTTCACACTCCTACCGAACTGATTACAGAATGCATAATTATGTCGATATTATATTTATCAATTAAGACAACCTTTGCAACAAAGCATGAGAGTTAATTGTAAAGTAGTTTATTCTATATACTGTAACATTGTACTTGATATATTCGATTAGATTCAATTAATCATTAAATATATGTCATTAAAGTAAAAGGTAAACATATACTTTTAGATTTCACAAATATAATAAACTTAGCGAATGCCTTTATTTATGACTACTTCAAATGTAAAGTCATTTTAATGAAAAATTATAAAGCAGCATATACAGAAATTAAGTACAATTTAGTTGTTTTATATTTTCCTTCAATGTGGATGACATGTAATTTTATATTTACAAAACCACCCATAGCAGTGGGTAATTTTTTTCTAATGCATATTATATTAAATTCACTTGTGACGCTTTGGTGTGTGGGTGAGTGGCCTGGGTTGATGTATTCTAATTAGGGTATATCATATGTATAATGAAATAAATTTAATATTCTTCACAATACTATTATATATAGTGTGTATTAGCAGTCTTTTAATAGAGTTCTGGTTACTTTCATAAACCAATAATTCGAGATAGCTGTGTAGAGTATTGCTACTCACGTCAATATTTTTTATAATTGTCACCACTATAGCATACTCTATTTTAATGTTGCATTTATTACCAAGGTTCCGATTTTACCTTTTAAAGCAGTCCACCAAAATTCAACTTTGTCAAACATTATAAATGTATAGACGTAGCCACTTCTTGAAAATCATCATAGTAAACAATTCGTCACGCTTTCTTAGCATTGTTAACAACGACACCATGTTTAACTACCTCACTATACTATCTAATAATATTGCTATTATTGTACAGAGACTGAGCAAGTTGTAACGTGTTTTTAATAGATTAATAATATAATATTATTCAAATTGATAATATGATTAATATAAAGGACCCCATTTGACAAGGGTGCCAAATGTACATTTCTATATTAGTAGGTGAAAGGTAGAAGTCACTTGTTATAAAATCTCTGCTTCGTGCAATGCACCCCATGGCTTTATTGCTATGGTTTGCAGAGCATTCAAAACACTACATGTGTAAAAAATTTGAAACCATTGATATTATAAATACTTATATATTTGTGTATATATAATATACCTATATCTGAAATATTATCAGGTAGAAAAATAATTTCATTTTTCAATTCTGTTTCAAAATTGATTTCAAAGTGGCTATTCTCATTTAGGAAAGGTACAGATAAAAAGTTTTTGTTGACACATGGTATTATACCTGTATAATTAGTTAGTATATAACTTAACATTGTAATTAATTCCTAATTAAAAGAAACGTTTCTATGTAATACTTGGAATTAAAGAATTGGAGAAAAGATAGAAATACACTCCTGCTGTTGACTATAAAGCCAAAACAATTTGATGAAATCAAGAGAGACAATTATGACACACGGGAACTATTTTAACAATAGTTTGATTAGTCACAAGATGTAAATGAAAGGAGTTCGGTTCATGCAAACAAACCAAAGTATCTATAACTGGGAAGAACCAAACTGATTTATTCTGTTTAACGTGCGTTTTAGGGTATTCGGTATTAATTTTCATACAATACGTGTCTTCCAATTTCTTATTGTTACGTTGGATAAACGGTTATGATGCAAGGGTTTGGTCATCTATAGTGTTGATGAAGGAAATGTTAGATTATTTGTAAAATAATATAATGTCATTCTTTTTAAATATTTAATGGAATTTGTCTGTTGGATATAATTCTTAAACATACCTATATTATGTAATTAGTATCATATTAGTATTCTTGTGTTTTATTTTTATCATGAAATTTCATATAAATTAATTTGCATAATATGAATTCTCTCTTGCGAGGTGTGTAGTACTCTTACAATTTACGTTCCAAGCGGTACATTCCATAGTTTGTTTATATTTACCAGATTTAAGAAAATTTCGTGTTTGAAAATGTTCTACAGTTGTGATGTTCCCAGATAGTACCATCACTGGACAGTTTTCATTACCAGAGGTGAATATTCCATCAACTTTGGGCCATATCTTGATTTTAACAGTAGCATAGTCTGATGTTTTATATTCAAGCACTGTCTTTTCTGCCAGTTATGCAAGTATGAATGCTTTATAGATATTCGTAGTATGTTCTTGGATAAAAAAAGCAATGTGTTATTACCCGATATTTCCGTTCTATGTCCCTTGGCTGTACATGCGACTATGGGTATCAAACATATATTTTTGCAGAAAATACCACGAGTGAGCGTGAATGGTCCCAATGTAAAGTAGACTTTTTGTGAACGTATAGTGTTTTTATAGGCGCGTTTAGATAGTTTTATGGTTTTAAGAAGGAAAAATATGATCAGTCTTGATGAAAGCTATTGAGGCTAGTCTTTGTATTTACTGTTATTTGTAGTAAGACAGTAAATACAGTCTCTGTTATTTATAAGACACCGCCTTGACAGTTCGATACTTACCCGACATAACAGATTTCCCATTTCTGTACCCTTGAGTTGTTTTCAAAGAAGTTACACTAGATATAATAATTTTTGTTTTCAGGGAAAATACTCAATTTTTTTTTTAGAAAATAGGGCTTTAAATTTTTTAATTTATAACATTCACGAATAAACGGAACAAACTATTGATGATTTTTGAAATAATAATATATAGTTTTCTTAATTTTCTCGATAACTTATTACATTTTCCTTGATAATTACTATGCATGCATTATTATCAATAACAGTTTTGGTATTATAATCAGGAGCTGTGTGTGTTGCGTTGGGGCGGCACCTTGTTAACAATGTGTGTGTGTGTGTCTGCCCCCTCCGTAGGCAGCGACGATGACGACGAGGATGTGGCCCAGAAACTGGCCGTCGAGCTCGAGTCGATGGATCTGATCAACGAACGGGTGGCCGCGCATCGTGCCGTGACCGGTGTTCTATCCTCGCACCCTGAGGCTCGTGATGTACACGTCAACAACCTCACCATCACCTTCCATGGATGCGAGCTGCTGCAGGTATACATTACGTGCTTCGGTTGTCTGTTTGTCAAATCGTAGAGTCAATAATATTACGTTCCTTACGTTACGCTGTAAATAATTATAAAAATCCAAGTCTTTTAGGAGATTTCGCTGTGATGGCTGTATTTTTTCCAACCTTTTTCAATGGAAATGTGGGATTATTATGTAAATATACACTTAATGTTAATATTAACAGAATTATATTTAATTTTGTTTTACTGAAATAGCGTAGCGTAATATTCACTATATTGTAAAATATCGATTATCTCAAGTAGATGTCTATACGATCTATAGATTATTTAAACTAGAAGATAGCAGAGTCATTGCGTGTTATAACCAACACATGAACATGTAAATGTTAAACCGACCACCCCCTTAAAACAAACTCCAGGACACCCGGCTCGAGTTGAACGTGGGCCGACGCTACGGTCTGATCGGGCTCAATGGTTGCGGCAAGTCGACCCTGCTGGCAGTGATGGCCAACAAGGAGATGCCCATCCCCCACCATGTCGACATCTTCCTCCTGCAGCGCGAGATGTCGCCCTCGGACAAGACGGCGCTCGAGTGTGTCATGGAGGTGGACGACGAGCGAGTACGACTGGAGGCGGAGGCGGAGCGGCTGGCGGTCAAGGAGGAACAGGGTGAGTTAACTGCGGTGTGGTTCTGAATCCACATTTTTATTACTACTGATGGTTATGTTTTTCAATTTCTTAGTGGGGGACACCAGCATTTCTTATTAATGAGTGGAAAATGACTGTTTTACCGGAAGTTACGTACCGATTATTTTAATTAGTATTTTGTGTTTTTTTAATTGGTATTATTGTGATTTTTGTACCACTGGAAATGCACACTCACCATTCAAAAAACAAATTTAAAATATTCTCCACAATCTTCAGTAATTTTAAGAATATATCTCTAAATTTTTATAGTTTTTATTTTGGTGGCCTTTTCATTTTCTTTGTTTAAGAAGCTTTTTATGTATTTATTTCATGTTCATTATTATTTTATTTTTTAAAACACAATATTATTGCATTTTTGTGTTGAATAGTTTTCGAAATAATCAATTCTTATAATATATTTAGGTTATGTTTTTGGTATCCTATCTAGTATCTGCCTGTATAATATTTTTATTAATTAAATTAAAATCAAAATATTTACGGTTGCCGAATGGTTATTTTATGGAGAAAAAACATCATTATAAATTCATATTAAATCATAAATTCGAAAAGTCATGGAGATTCTCAACCCGGGCATTTTTCCAACCTGTGGGGCAATAAACAACTCCATCTTCACAAGTTCAATTATGCATCACAATATTTCTAAATCACTCATTTGGTGTATCGATTAATTAGAGGCCATTTGTAAAATTAAACTCATGGAGAAGTTATTGATCTTGAAAAAAGGGTGGGAACCCTCTACGTTATTGTTAGGCTCTAAAATATTCGAAAAAGAGACTAATCATGTTGACAGCGAATTCTAGCCTCTATCGACGCTCTTAGCTCACCCCATTTCCTCGTCAACTTGGTGTTTCCAGAAGCGGTAGATCGTCTACTGGAGGTGTACGAACGTCTGGATGAACTGGACGCTGACAAGGCGGCGGCCAGAGCTGGCTCCATTCTCTGCGGTCTCGGATTCACGCCGGAAATGCAGAACAAACAGGTGCGTGTTCCATTCCTACATGGTGGTGTTTAAAAAATTTGGGGAGGACGAGGAATGCTGACTGTTAAAAATGCAACGTTGTGACTTTAATTCGCCTTGGTATATTACTTAATAAGTTATTTTTATGTGGCTGCATAATTGATCAATGAGTTAGTTTGTCTTGAACATTGCTTTGAATTAAGAGAGAGATTGAAATTATGAATATGTTTACATTCATGATTGATATGATCAGATACCCATTGAAGAATTATAATGGCAGGCCTTTTATCGTAAAACAAAACTTCATCTCTTATTCAAAATTGTTTATATATTATGTTGGTCGAGTTTGTAGTGGTGTGTCCCCTTTCAAATTGTAATAGTTATTATATCATGCGCCTGGTGTTCTGTTTAATGTTATAATTCGATTTTGTCATTGATATGTCTTCTAAAGAAGTACATTTCTACAATATTACGATCTCCACTTGGCGTTACAACGTATAATATCGTCTTATTAGAACACCAGTTACTACACAGAATACGGATATTGTAAAAAACGATTCTACATGCTACACATAGGTATAGATTTATAGTTATTATTACGCGTGATCATGCTCATGTCATTGACTGGGTGTCGGCTGTCCTCATATAGGGACAGTAAACATGCTTTTGTTTGAATGTGCTATCGTTGTTTATGCTCTGCTTGTGTGTCACTCATTCAGAGTGACATTTTAGATTAAATAGATGCAAAACTTGGTGCTAATTACGCACTGTCTAACTAAACTAACAATTACTCAAAAACTCTGAAAAACTAATATGTTAACAATCTATTCATTTCAGACAAAAATGAACTTCTACTTTTTTTAAATGTTAAATAAATAAACAAAGTAACATTTCTTAACTATTTGTAATAAAAGCTCCTTACGAATTCTCAAACGAGTCCTTATAAAAATGCGCAAAAGACTGTAAAAAAAATTAATGACAAAATCTTACTAAAAGTATATGGTATATCTATCTGGTCTATAGATATAGTATTAATGTTTTGTATATTAACAGCTATCAAAATTATTTGCGCTTGTGATTATTAAAATTAAATAATGAGTAATTTGACTACTTTCCGGTTGTACTATTCCCATTATCAAGGATTGGTAGCCTACTTGCTTACCTATAGCTCTTGTAGTGTTGTTTGCAAGGAAACCATTGAATATTTAGAAAATGTTAGGCCTATTGTATAAACCCTGTCTTGTGGCATCAGCTAAGTTTTTCTGTGTATGCATTGATGCTTTCTGAGTGCTACTTTAGTTTTGACATAATAGACCTGTGTGATTAAATATGAGAACCTATGGACACTAACAAACAATGCTGGAAAACTTGCCACCTTGTTCTTCAATATTCACGGTGTTTCCTTATCTATTGATTTACTAACTTGTCTGTCTCTAAAGTTGCTCATTCTAGCGTGGTACTATTTTATTGATTTTCATTACCTTATCGGCTGATGTTACCTGAAGTGAACTGCATACTGTCGCCGTACCTACTCGGATCTATTATTATTATTATTCAATCAAAGTTAAATATTTACTCGTTATGAAATGAAAGTTTTTAATAATACTTGTTTGTTGGGTTGTCATGGCATTGATTTAAGTGTAAACAAAACTTTCAATCGCAAACTGACACTAGAAATGTTCTGTTAGACTTTTAATAAACTATTATGGTAAATGAATTTGATAATATTATTTAGAAATTGAAAAAAGACTCGGAGATTATAGTTGTTAAAAAATAATCTTGACCCGTTCACTCGACATAGAAAATTAATATTTAACTGGACAAATTTTCCCTGTAATTTTAATCCACGTCCTATTAAATTCTAGAAAATCTATGTAATTTTCATATTCAAATTCCATATATGGATAATAATCTATGGAATTGGAAAACTGATTGTAACCTATGGAATATTGGATGATCTAAGAAAGAAAAAGGTTAGTATTAGAAAATAATTTTGATACGGCCTTTAGTGAGATTTTTGAATCTCATTTTCTTTTAAATACATATAAATGTACATAAGAATATTATGTTTATTAGTTAATTTTTATGTGTGTTTGAAACATTGGAGGTTAAATAAATATATTGCATATACAGATACACCATTTATTTTTCAACTTCTGTTATGTAATTAATGATTTTTTACCCTAATTAATAAACTATCCAAACAACCAAAAATCTTAAAAACGAACAGTGCAGACAAGCATTGCCTCATATCCGAGTTCGGACATTTCTTCATTTGATTACTAAAATACATATGTTGCCTTCTCTTTTCAGCACATTGCGCCGTATGTTCGCATAGCCATAATATGGAATATTATGCCGCCAAAAAGTGTTATTTATATTTTACAAGATTTTGGCCTCCCATCATCACATCCCTGGCCGGATTGGTCATTTATATATTCTCCTCCCCAATCCACCACACGACCCAGGTGAAACACTTCAGCGGAGGCTGGCGCATGCGCATCTCGCTGGCCAGGGCCCTCTTCGTGCGGCCACACCTCCTGCTGCTCGACGAACCGACCAATCACCTCGACCTGAATGCCTGCGTCTGGCTGGAGCACGAGCTCAGCACCTACCCGCGCACACTGGTGGTCATCTCACACTCGCAGGACTTTCTCAATGGGGTGTGCAACAGTATCGTTCACATGCACGAGAACAAGCTCCGCTATTTCGGGGTAGGTCGACCATTATACGGGAGTGTGGGTGTGTTTCTGTGTAAGAGAGAGAGAGAGGGAGGGGTATTCTGTATTGTTTGTGTATTGTTCTGTATTGTTGTTTTCATCGCGGATGTAGTTAAGCTGTGCTTACTGTCTGCCTATCAATTAAAGCGTTAAAACCATACTGTACTTGAAAGTATACTCGTTTTATGTAGACTATCATATTATGATAAAGAACGTGAGAATATCCAGCTTTTTTCATTTTACATCGCACGTTTAAATAATATTTTATATGCGTACAATAAGACGATACACACTGATGTGTTGTTTTTATTGACACAACTTTTGAATTTTGATTTCCTTTACCAATATAAATCTCTTGTCGTCTATAAAATTCGCGATCCATGATTTTCTTTTAAACTGCTGTAAATTCATTTTGATCTGTTTGCTTAAAACTCAATGTATTGTAGCTCCATGAATATGTACTTACTATGTATAATACATTTAAAAATTATCTTGACTTACATCGTAAATACTCTAGAATGAGATAATTGTTGTTAACATTTTATGTATGTTCGTATTTACCTGAAAATTTCGGACTAATAATATTTGCTTTTTATATATTTTGGTTTACAATTTGAGATTCAACTTATAGTTATGCTTTACTTATTTTTAACTATAGTATATCCTTATTTTTTCAATTATATGACAATTCAGTCTATTTTTTACTGTAATATATTTACCTTTAAATTGAGATATTTTTAAGATCGCTTTTGAAGTTCCTGTTTACGTTGGTTTCAAGGTATTCAGCGTGACTCATACATAATATTAAGTTATACAGTCAGTTTGTGTAGGATTCAAAAGTAACAGGTCCTTACCGGTATACTTGATAATTGTCGTCAATGATTCTCGTTGACCTAATTTATTTAAACACAATTGAATGAATGCTTCATGAGTTTATGAATGAATCAAGACGTTTTGGATCAGATTTATCATATATTTAAAAGTTATAATCGAAACAAATCGTTTGCAATTTACCAAAATGTATAATATACAGTCAGGTTTCTTTAGTATGTCATTGGAATATGAATATATGAATAGTATATATTTGGTGAGAATGCTTTTGGCCAAATTTGGATATTAAATGTATGCTTGATGGATAAAGGATTGCCCAACTATCCAATTAATTATAGTTAAATATCTATTCTGAAACTACCTCTCCCCGCCCCGCACAGGGCAACTACGACTCCTACGTACAAACTCGGGAGGAACTGGAGGAGAATCAGATGAAGCGGTTCAAGTGGGAGCAGGGCCAGATCTCGCACATGAAGGAGTACATCGCCCGGTTCGGCCACGGGAGCAAGAAGTTGGCCCGTCAGGCCCAGAGCAAGGAGAAGACCCTGGCGAAAATGGTGGACAGCGGGTTGACCAAGAAGGTCTCCTCGGACAAGACGCTCACCTTCTACTTCCCGGAGGTGGACCCCATTCCGCCCCCGGTAATCCAGGTGCAGCACGTCAGCTTCACCTACGCGCCAGGAAAGGTGGGCTACAGTCTTGCATGGTGTTACCATAAGTCGGACTGACGAATCAATATCAGGGGGATTTATGCTCTATGTTCACAGAAATTAACTAGGGTTCCCGCTACTCGTATTTAATATCCATACAATTTGTTAGTTTTTCTTGGAATTTTTTAAGGTAAAAAGGTTTACAATTTGTTTCAATGGTTCCAGTGCTTATTTTGTTATAGAAATGTATTTGTGTTGTTTATGAGTCATAGTTTTTGACTGTAAACATCGGTTTCACGTTATTTTAAATTTATTGTTATACATTTTTTAATTTTATGTTTTGATTCTTCAAGTGTTTATATCTTTGCGTTTATACATTTTTGCTATGTGTATATTAATTAATTTATATTTTTAGGTTTGGTGTTCTTAAAAAGTTCATAATTTTGCATCAATTAAATATTTTTATCTTTGTTTATAACTCAATAGTATCTTGTTAAAGATTTTGGTTTAATTATTTATAGAATACATTCTGAATTTAATTGTCTTGTACATTTAAATAAAAGCTCTGAAATTTGATTTCGTATACCCTGCAAAGCTCTGCAGCACTAGTCTATATACGATATGATGTGTTAGCTGAACCAATCCTAATTGCTGTTCCAATTGTTGCAGCCCTACATCTACAAAAATCTTGACTTCGGCATTGATCTGGATCGTCGAGTGGCTCTTGTAGGACCCAATGGAGCCGGAAAGTCAACTCTGCTCAAGTTGATTGCCTCAGAGGTGAGTCGTTAATCTTTCAGTTAAAATAGCTGTATCACAGTGTGTTTGTATTGTTTGATATCTTTTATAAAATCAAATGAAATTGTTTTTTGTTATACATATAATATACGTAAATACTAACACCTTCCGTGTCACGATAGTTTATGTAGAAATTAATTTATAATTGTGGATTTTTCAGATAGTTAGTTTTTTTGTTAAAAGTGAATGTGAACATTAATATTTCAGATAAGATTAATAATATTTATGGGCAACCTTTCTAATCAGTAATTAATATAAATAAATATCAAGCCAAGTTTTAGCTTCAAAATCACTTGAAAATATCTTTCATTAAACATCTTTGTGTTTTTGTATTAGATTTTGTGTGTGAGCGTAAGTATACTTTTCAGGTTAGTCATCACATAAGCGCGTTTTTGTAACAACTCCACAGTGATATTTTGAAGAAAAAGATTTATTTACAGAACGTTATACAATGTAAATGATACTATGATGCAAATATAACGTTTTGGTTGATACAAGTTGCAATTGTTTTCAGTTGGAGCCAACTGACGGTATCATTCGTCGTCACAGTCATTGTCGGATCGGCCGCTATCATCAGGTTGGTCGAATCTTTACAATCATTTCTAATTGTTTTTTGATTTTTCGGGTCTGTATCTTCTAGTCTAAACCTGCCCAGCAGTTTTTTCGGAGGGGAAAATTCCAATTTCAACCCACTTTCCTCCCCTCCCTCTTATTTTTTCTATTTTTCCTCCCCACCCATTTTTTTTCTTCTATTTTTCCTACCTCCTCTCTCTTGGGCAGGTTTGTTCTAGACTAAAACACAGATCATTGTGATGTTTTGCTGGAAGTGCCGGCTGAAGGGTTACTTTCAGTCAGAAACGATATCCAGTAATTGACCTCAGATTTCTTTCTGATTGTTTATATTGACTTATTTTCTATCATCTTTCTTGTCCTTTTATTTGTTTTTAATTACCCTTCGTGGCCCTTCTAATGCTCTCACGTTGTCCTGCCTCGATAATCAGCACCTGCACGAGATGCTGGATATCAACTTGTCCGCCATGGACTGGATGTTGCGCTGCTACCCCGAAATCAAGGAGCGCGATGATATGCGCAAGAAACTGGGTCGATATGGCCTCACCGGAGCCCAACAGGTCTGTCCAATCAGAAACCTTTCCGACGGTCAGCGGTGTCGAATCATCTTCGCCTGGCTGGCTACGAAGGCGCCCCATCTGCTGCTACTTGACGAACCGACGAATCACTTGGACATCGAGACTATCGACTCCCTGGCTGAGGCTATTCAGGACTTTCAAGGGGGCTTGTTGTTGGTTAGCCACGACTTTAGACTTATTTCTCAGGTGAGGCTGTTTCGTCTGTCACTTCATCCAGTTTTACTGCTAAACAATAATATAAAATTGAACTAAGTCTTTAAAAAGTCTCGGATGAAAATTAATGTAAGTAAACTTTATCAAAAATGTTTTAAGTCAGGAAAACATTTTACAGAAAAAGTGACAGACTTCTTTTGTTCTTAAGAGTGGCCTGTATTTTTTCTGAATTTAATTACATAATTAAACTATTGGCATTAACTACTTAGCCCAGGTTAATAAGGGACAGTTATGAGATAGTTTAGTCGGTTAAAGCACTGGTGATTGAGTGTGTCATGTGGGCAGCGGGCTCAAATTCCAGCAGTGTACTTTACGTCGTGTCTGCATTATTCAATCCTGGAATCGCAAGAAAATCTCAAAAAAATTATGTACCCCACTTGAGCTAAACTCGTTGTTCCGTACTAATAAATATATTCACACAAACAATTCCGTTGAATAGTATAAATATTTAGGATAATTTAATCGTCGCATACACAATTTAATTGGAGGGCAGTTTCATTTAATTACTGTAGTGTTGTTGTGTTTATCAGACTGTGTTTACTGCTGCACAGTCACCGTTAGCTATGTTAGATATCTCTCCTTCAGTCTTAACAGTATCACCATGGCCCACTCATCATTGACGTGTCCTCACTCCTCACTCAGTATTTTACCGATAGAGATATTATAAGCTAATATAGGGGATTACTTTATCGTGAGGTAAACTTTACTCGTTACTCTGGTGAAAAGTATTGTTTGTATTTATCCCGATTTACCGATCTAAAAAGCAGATAAGGAAATTATAAAAATATTACCATTTCGCTATCATGATTAGTATCGAAAATATTATGACATTCTGTAAACATTATTTATTTAAAATACGTCTGACATTGCGTTATGTTTTAAATTTTATTTTAGTAATATTTAATTTTTTTCGGTATTAAAAGTATTTATTTAGAATATTTTCAATGATGGCGCAAAGTATAACAATGCTAATACAACCTAATATTATGCCAATTGCTCCTGTCTAAGATGACGTTACTTCGACAACCTTATAACTCTTTTGCAAACTATAATATTGGTTGATCTATAATTTATTGCGTATTTCATTTAGATTATAGATTAGATGATATCATTATGTTTAGAATATCCCATGTTTTTATGCTGTATATATCCATTTTTATATATAAATAAAATAAAACTGGACTCAATTATTTGTCTCATGAAAATTACAAGAAAAGTAATTAAAATATACTTATACTTAAAAAATATAAGCAATTATTTATAAATCAAGCTTAAAATCTTACAATCACTGGGTTACTTGTGCAAATCTATATCACAAGAAGGTTTAAATCAGTTGTTTTCTCAAAAACGGTGTATATCCCCATCACTACTCATTTTAACAGTGTTTGCGTGCCCGGGGTCAAGTTGTTAAATATTTAAAAAATAGAATAAAAACAATTATTTTTGACAAATTGGGACAAACCACTTAGCCAATTTTTTATTTGAAATTACAATTGTACTACTCATCAGTTTAATCAGTAATACTTTTATGCGAATATCTTATTTTGCAGGTTGCCGAAGAGATTTGGGTCTGTGAGCACCAAACAGTCACGAAATGGGATGGAGACATTTTCTCGTATAAAGAGCAATTGAGCAAACAAGTTCATAAGCAGTTGGTCCTTCAAGCTAAGAAGTAACCTGGTTCATTCACATGCACATAAGACTCATTTCAGTCTTTCAAAGTGGCATATAGATCAGATATAATATCATTTCTGTGGACTTGCGCTCTCTATTCAGATGGATGTTTTCAAAACACCAATAAACGATAACACATATTTGACTTGCTTGCCTTTTTACTTTGTTGTCTATTAGAGACTTTTTGATAAAATGGGGTTGAGACTTAATTTACTTTGATAAGGACGCCGGAGTTAGTATATTCACTTTACTATACGTGTACAATGCATTTTAAGTAATCACCTTTTTTTCGTTTCGTAGAATTTATGCTTTATTAATAGGAATAAGTTTGTTGCACTATTAACAAATGATCCCAAATGTTTGGTTTCTGTTCTTTTGTTGTATTTAACAATTTTGTGGAATATAGGTCCACCATTTAACGTAATGTTTCCGACAAATTGTACTGAAGACTTGATGTAGATAATTTATTTTTAAATTCTAATTTTATAATAAAATTCGAATTTTATTCTACTAAATAGTTCTTCTATTATAAAATGAAATTTAAAGCTTGAAAATGCATCCTTTATTTGGATTGTCGTGTGACTTGTCAGCTGCTTCTGATAGGGCGACTTATCTACGAGGATTAGCAGTACTTGCTCCTTTTTTCGAAAATGGAAACATTGGATGAGTATATCAATAAATATTTCGTCAATGTTAGCTAACGTATAGTTAATTATAAAGTTTTGGTCTACTGTAAACAGAAATTTTAATAGTCTTATTTCGAAATAAGTTAAGTATAACATCTATGCGTTCTTCTTATATGATTATTTAATACGCAAGTTTTTATAATTTATACTGCTTCGTAAAAAATTTAGTCAAGGCTAATAGCAATTAGCTGTTTAAAAGGGGTCTGGCCTGGAAATAATAGATTTAGTTTACTAGACATTTTATACAAAGATTTATTCTATTAAATTTTTTGTTAAAATTATTAAAAAAACAATTCATATATAATTTACAAACTTAGAAAAGTATTTTTTCGTTTTAAGTAATGTTTTCAGGTTCAATAATTTGTATGGCATACATATTTTGAAATTTATTAACAATTTTGTTTATATGTACAGAATCCTCTATGAATTAATCAAGCACTGCTTTTAGAACCAGTTCGTCTGTGACAGACATAATTTCCTAATTTGGAAAAATTGTGAATATGTTACTATTTTTAAGTCCAGTTGGTCAGTGGTATTTTTGTGAACATGATGCAAAATCATGAATTTTTTCAATCTCATTTGAGTCATTGTTTTAAATTATGATTTGCAAAAATTTCTTAACTTCGTGAAATAATATTTGGTAGACATATAGAAGCTCTTTATGTCCCGAAATCAACGAACCCGCATTTTTTCAATTTGGCTAAAATGTAGAACCAGTACGTGACTCTAATTGTGCTTTTAGAACGGGAACAAATGGTTTAATAAACTTAATAAAAATGGCTTTATAAAAAGAAATGGCTTACTCAGTCCAACGCTTGAAGGAGGTATATTTGACAAAAATTTACTTCTGGCGTAGCATGAAAATCTTACGATCAACCTTCATTAAATTGAGCTGGGATTTTACGTCTACGAGATAGGACTATTTATAAGCGCTTTTCAACAGTTCCATCATCCGCATTTTTAGTTTTCTCCCAGAACGAATATCAGACCATTAATAATAAATATAAGAACAGTATCATTGCGCAACGATTCCTAAGTTAGATAATGTAATCTGAGCGATATTTTACCTCCTTCTACAGGCATGTCCTCATTTTGTAAAGCACGACTTAAATTATGAGTATGCCTGAGAATTATTTCTCCAAAAACTACGCTAAAGTACTATATTATTATAAAATTAACTTTAGTCATTTGGGGTGGAAAACATCCTTTATCCTAGCTTTTGTTTCAAAATCTTTCACAATTGATTACGCTTTGTCCCACTATCTAGCAAACAGCTGCATAATTTGTCAGAATAGAGTACAGTGAATTTGAACCTGTACTACTCTTTTCTTTTAACTTAATAAATTTCCTTTTCCTTGAGAAGAATACTTTATCACAATTTGCAGATTTCCTCTTTTGTTTCTGTAAAGGAAGGGGCAGTTAGTAAAAATGGGTTCGGCCATAGCCGGAACGTTTTCTAAGGTCCAATAGTCAGACGGTAATTATTTCTGTGCTAATATGGGGGGTGATACATTTTGAGGAAATTTGAATAATATGTATCTTCGAAAAAAATTGAATTTATCTAAGGAAAATCAATTATTACATTTTCAAGATTATATAATATGTTTTCTTGTCGTTATTTAATTTGAATTACGATTTCAGACATTTTATTTGAAAATGAATTATTTCATCCTTGACCATCGGGTATAGCATTTAGCGTATTCATTCATTGTATATCATTGGCGGCCCAATAAAACAAATTCTAACAAAATTGAAAATTAATATAATGTTATCATGATTGGATGCTGCATGTACTTAAAAATA